>CM076582.1:116617262-116918733 GCA_034641835.2 Pinus albicaulis | reverse complement strand
TTGTGGCTCGTTTGCATTTACCTTTGAAATATTTTTCAAAACACCAAAAAAGCATATATGATATAAAATGTAAAATTTTGTGTGTCATAGAAGAATTTTGATTTATATATTGGTACATTAACATTACGTGATGAGATGTGAAGGTGGGTCGAGTCGGGCTCATTCATATGCAGAACAGCTCAAGAGTCGGACTGATGGGCACGTTGAGAACATTGCACATCAAACAGGGTCGAGTCGGGCTCATTTGCAAGCTCAGGAGGGGCTAGCGCAACAGAAAAACAGATAATATCAAGAGGGTTACACTATGGAGCAAATAAAATAATTTCCCAAAGGCATAGAAAGGGTGCATTTCCCTTAAACACTTAAGAGTTTTGGAGGAGGCGCAAAGGGAAAAACGGATGGTCGGGATCAAGCGAGAGAGATAGACGAGCGAGAGAGATTCGTATAGGCTTAAATCTTACAAGTTTTAAAGGATCTGTGAGGAGGTAAGTGACAGGTCAAAGTTGCGATGTCTGCGATGCTAGGTGGGACAGCCGATGGCATAGCATACATATGAAAGTTTTAAAATATAAACACGAAGGAAAAGTTAAAGATGACGAAATGCGAAGTGCAATGTTAGCACGGACGCGATGTGGTTCCAAGATGAAATCTAAAGGATTTAAAGTCCGAGCTTATGTGGTTATGCACCATTTTATGAAGAAATAGGCAGAACGCGATAGAAAAACTCGGGTAAGTGATTTGACGCAGATCAAACGAGAAGAGACAGATTCATCTAGCAGGTGATAAGATTGACATCGTTTGAAGCACAGGGGCATAGGTAGAGTCGGGCAGAAGAGCGTATAGCGGCCCTATTGGGAGCATGACAGCTGGGTCAAGTCGGGCAGTGAGGCTTCGTTACAGAGCTATGCAGCCGCTGCATCATAACCAGAAAGGACACCTCGCCACTTCGGGAGGACGCATCAACAACATCAGATTTAGAAAAACGAACAATATTTCTAGTTTTAATTTGTTTTCTCAAGTATGATTGCAGAAGTAATATTAACAGTTTAGGTAATTGAATAGTTTCAAGAAGTTTAGAAGTTACAAACCACTGTGATGTATTTAAGTAGATAGAAATAAAGAAAAGGGGTTCCGAGTTTTGGAGCTTTGGAGGATTGTTAATTTGGTACTGAATTTTTTGAGAAGTAAATGAAAGAAGATCAAGTTTCCTATAGCTATTGATGTTGATATGTCTTTCCAATTTCACTTTGTGTTTATTCCTCTTTGAATGAAGTGAAGTAATGTAGCAGCCAGTCTCTTAATTACATCTTTGAGTAAGGTTTAAACAACCTCAATTTGTGTTCCTTCACCTGATCTCTTCTTTCATTGTAATAAATGATTTGCGGCATATTATTTCGAGTTTCCTCTCTCTCCATGAATTCCCTTTGAAACTTAGAAAGTGATAGATTTTGTTTCTCTGACATATCACTTCCAATTTTCCTTACGATTCTTCTTTTCATTTCATTGAGATATCGGTTTATGGCATTGTATCTTATTATTGAGTGTAATATATAATTGAATTCAAGGTGTTAAGGAGAGGCCATTTGATATTATAATTGTGACATACATTTACAAAATCACTTGGCTTGATTCCTTCCCAAAACCACGGGGGCTTCACTCAATTAACCTCTATCCTATCACGTGCGTTCGTGGCATATTAAACAATACCCTTAATTTGACTACATATTGGAAAATACCCCTAAAAATCACATTATTTAACCCCCTACCAATATGGACAAATTTTTACCTTCCTAATTAAAAAAACCCTACTTCCACTAGATATTGTGGGTATCCATTTTTCATTAACTTTGAGATCCATGTTTTATACATGTCAATATAAAAACCCTTTACCCCATATATATGCCCCAATATATTATGCCATTTTTTCCTCAATATAAATCCCCCAATGTGAACCCACGTGGTATGGTATTGCTTCCCCAGTGCAGTCCCTGTGATACAACCAAGGGATTTTTTCTTGAGATACAACGGACTCGATGGCATAAGTGCATCACATACCTTCCATGGGTACACTGACCCAACAAAAGGCGCAGGAAGAAGTGTTGCAAGATATTCATTCGTTTTTGGATCCAATCAGACAAGCCGCCGACTTAGAGGACCTCCCACCTACCAGGGAAAACATCATACAGTGTGTCGTCGAGTTGGTCAGAATCTACACCAAGTTGGCTTCGTTGTCCAATCATATCAATTCAAAGAAGCATCGTTGGTTCCGGACGCCCTTCAATGCTTGTACAGACTCGGAGAGGACATGCCTCAACTCACCCCGATAGCCGTCGAATATCAAGCCTAGCAGGCCTATCTCAAGGAGCAATAGCAGGTGGAAACCCGAACCCTCTTTATCACTAAACTACTCCCATGAAATTAACTGGACAAGCAGGTAGTAGATGCAGTCAAGTCACAGGTCGCAAGAGCCAGCAAGTTGCAGGTCACAGTTGCTCCCAAATCGCAGGTCATCCCAACAGTCAGGGAGACGAAGGGACAGGGTAGCCCAAAAGTCATTTTTGTTCTATATGTACTCCCTCAAGAGAGATTGTAAGGACCATTTTTAGAGGGACTCCTAAAGGAGAGAGAGATAATTGTATAGCATCGAATGTATGTTGAATCTATATTCCGGGAATGAATACAAAGAAATGGTTTGGATCTCACTATTGGTTTTGATGGAGGCTTTTGTGTATTGACGCCATGAATATAGTTCTTTTGAATGTCTGATACTTTCCATAACTGATTGGTCTATAGTTATGTTCATGCATTGTTTATGTATTTGAGCTCCTTTGATATGTGGATGATGTATGATGGTTTGATGTAGAGATATGTTAATGACCTAGCTTGTTGATATGCACCCAAATCTCTTCTGAAATATGCTTAGATAATTGAAGGACCATTTGATCATAGTGAATTGTTTCTCTTATGTTCAAGTGGTTCTCTATATGAGTATGGCCCTAATGAAGCTTTGCTAACAACACTCCTCATGGGTTCCATGGTTTAAATTTCGCTTTGCTATTCGTGGTGTTTCATTTGTAGGGTATCCATCAACCATTAACTTTGCTTTGTCCAGCAGTCGTACATTCTCATGATTGTGAATCCCCTCTCCATCCGAGAAAAGGCATATCTCTTACCAGTATAATGGCAACTGGGCCCACATACCGAATGGGATCCCTACCACAAATGGTGTAGAGTCTAGTTGGGATTTTATACCAGGAAGATCCCCTTACTGTTGGCAAGTCACTTTTCACATCTGTGGTCATTAATGGAGAAATTTTTGTACTAATGGATATATTGTTAATGTCGTGTTTGGGATTTGATATGATCAGGTCATGGAGAATCTAACATATTGGGGTTGAAATAATGTTGTTCAAAATCTTGAACCTTTAAAGTCTTGATAGAATAAGGTTTCTTTGACATGAACCAAAACCCTAAGTTTTGAGATTGGAGTCTGTGAAAGAACCCTTGTTATGAAAAATCCTAGAGAATGAAACCCGAGGTATATATTTCTTTGATTAAATACCTAGCTTAGTCTAAGGAGTCAGTATGCTCGATATATTAAAATTGTCTAACACATGACGTGCTTATAATGAGTGATCTCATGTATATGTGTGTTAACCTAATTTCTAATGGTTTATAACTAAATCCTAATAATGATTAAATTCTCTAGTATGTGTATTCATCTCAATCTATATAATGTGTGCTGAGAATTTATAGATGGAAAATATAGGGTTTACCTCAAAAACTTGTAGAAGCTCTTCATGATATGTTTTGATAATTGATTGAAAATCTAGGGTCTGCAACTAACCCTAGTGAAAGTTGATCATGATAATGTTTGAGTTGTGATTAATCTTGATTGACTCTTTTGTATGAAATCTAGGATTTGTATGAATCCCTAGTGGAAAGTCTAACATGAGAATTTTAAAGGTTGTTAGATATCTTGTAGATCTATATTGGTTCTAGGGTTTGTTATATGTTGTAGTAAGGTATGGTATACCTTGGAAGAAACATTGAAACCATAGATAATAATGAAAGACATTGTGAAGTAGTCTAGGGTTTGTGATAAAAGTCCCTAGCAAAATGTTGAAGAGTATATGTCTCTTGTTTGGGCATCTAATATGTATAAAGTTGAAAATGCTTCTATGATTCTGATATAGCTAACTTTATGGTTCTATAGTTTTGTTTGTACTTGTTGTCTAAAGTTGTGCAGGTACATCATAAAGATGAGAAGCTAATAAGTATGATGAGAAGGATGGAAGCCATGAAAGATTCTCCAACACCTAAAGAAAGAAGTTGATCTCCCTAGATTAAGAGAGAGCATGGATAAAAGAAGAAATGGTTATGGTTCTCTACTTCATGTGTCATGCACTAGGCCAAGACTAACAACTGTAGGTCTTAGTGAAGACCATGAGTAAGAATCATAGTTATGATTGGGGAATGTTTTGGTACTGCTATAAGAAGGAAAGCATGATCTGATTGAATAATATGTTGCTATATGAAAAGTAGGAAAGGAAAGAGTACGAGGAATCTTCTTTCAAAGATTTAACTGATATTCCTACTGAAATTAGCTGAAGAGAAACATCGAAACCCCGTAGGTTTTCTTTGATTATATACTTGAATATGTATTGTTGATTGGGGTTGTGTTTGTACAGGTGAATCCCTTGAAGGTTTTGATAGCATGTTGGTTACCGATCAGTTTTATTGGGAGAGATTGGTTGTCCTTGATCCGTTCGATCAAGGTGTGTTGAGGTTTTGTGAATGAAGCATTTCCTGGAAAGACATCAGATCGGCACTTTGTGTTGATGTCTGGTAGGGATGGTGACATTGGGTGGGTGTGAAACTAGTTCCCAATGGTTAGTAAGTAAACCTGATGGTACAAGGCTGAAAGCTTTAGTCCATCTTAGTCCCACTCTGATAGATTTCCTTAGTCAAGAATCTAATCCGTGGCATTACGGTGCCTAAATTGTAGAGAGACCAAATGGATAGATTGCCCTGGTCAGGAATCTAGTCCATGGCATTACAGTGCCTAAACTTCTTCATAAATAAAGTGAGATCTTCCATGTACTTCTTTAATATATGCATACCTCCCTAGTTAAGAGGGAGTGTTGAATAATGTAACTAGGTTCGGTCTTCATTATATATTTGTCAAAAGGATTTATTATTATTATTAAATGACTTATTAAAGCGTGGGTTTCATTCTTGGGTCATATTTAGATTAAGGTCCCAATTGTGGAATTCTAGGCTAGTCGTTACATTTAAATTGATCCTATTTGGGCTTTTAAATCATGTAATATTAGGTTGGTCAAAAGGCTCCTCACGTAGTCATCTTCTTGAAAGGTCATCATCCTCGGTCTTGACAAAAAATCCTCTTCATTAGCATCAATGAGTTGGCCTCAAAATACCTACAAGACTACATACACAACATACACCAAGTACGACCTCCAAAAACTGCAGCCTGAGTCGGCTCAGAATCAAGACATTCATGCTTCCAAAAACCAATTAAACTTATTTTCATGGAGAAACAATTATAAATACCGAGCTATAGTTTTGCATTTCCAAACACAATATTTGTGCTTCTCATAGTATTCGGATCCTGAAAAACATCATTTATGGTCCAATTATCACCACAAAGGATAAGGCCTAAAAATTGATTCGAGAACCAGGTTTCTTCCTTGTTATATATGTTTTATGGTCTCTGGCAATACCAAGTTCTCACGTATTAAATATATGCCACAAATCGGTGATATTATTTTTTAGGGTGATACTGTCTTGGTTCGATATTAGAATGATGCTCGGTCATTGCTGATGCCTAGTACCTTAATGAAGCTCGGTGATCTCAGTTATGATGCTTGGTGCCACAATGAAGCTCAGTGATCTCAATTATGATGCCTAGTGCCACAATGATGCTCGGTGATCTCAGTGTCATGATGATGATCAGTAATTTCAATCATGATGCTCAAGTTTAAGCCCAAGAAAGGGAGATCTCGGAGTCATGGATATCTCGGTGCTATCACAGTAAAGGGATGACTTGATGGAGGAATTTTATAGTCCAAGGGTCTTGGTTGTCTCATCTTGAACCTATTGAAGAAAGAATTTTGACTGGGTTTTCCCCAAAGAGTGGGGTTTTGCCCTAGTAGCGTGCCTACATCTTGTGTCCTCTTCTATTTGTTTGGTGTTAGTCTTGATGATAAGAAAATATAAAATGAGAGAACACATAATAATAATGATAAATATCACAAGACAATGTTATGATAAGAGAAACTAATTAACTGCCATTTCTCTAACACTATTAAGGCACTCCTTGTGACGTTATTGGTTCAAACCTTAATTAGTTTGTGTTCCATATGTGTGGGGTTGTGTGGATACACTCAGATGTTATAGTGATAACAATCAAAATTGACCTCTTGTATTAGCTTGATTTAGTTGTCAATTCGGCCAATCACCAAAAAAAACTAAAGCAATACCTCTTAACACAATTATATTTACATCTACCTTGGAATAAGATAAGGTATAAACACAATAGGAGTTTCTAATCATTTTGAACCTTAAATGCATAGCATTCGTAGAAAAAAATGCATGGGAGCTTCATAATATGTTGGACTACATTGAATACTTGTGTTTCTTAGTTAAAATGCTCTTTCAAGTTCTCTTGACTTTGAATACTAATGTAATAATCCACTCCATTTTCATAAATCATCATGATTATTGATTAAGGACATATGGTATTTTGTAATTTGGCATTGGGTGCAATTCTAGACTTTTGTCATATTTGTTGATATTTTATATGTAAGCAAAGTATCAATCCATAATAAGCATCAAAACACTTACTTTATCATACACATTATAAAACTAACTAAATTATAAATTTATTTTAAAGTATTATTATTATTATTAATTTTAAAAGAACTTTAAATATATAAGTTAAACATATATGCATTTAAAATAACATAGAATAAGGTTCTTATTAGGGGAGAGTTACCTTTACCATAAAGATTCTTAATTTATAAATAGACTTGGTTATAGTACCATGCGTCAATACCATAGCTTATCAATACCACATGCCCAAAAAACATTAGTTTATTTCATATTACACTCTTTCATATGACATTTTTTAATTAATCAATTTAATTAAAAGGGAAAAAAAGACATAGCTACTTTCAAAATAAATCTCAACCTTTGATTTGTGTATACAACCATAAATATTCTAAAATATTCCATAGAGGATGAATCCTACCATCCACCTAATAATTATTGATAAATATATTAGAATTATACAAGTTCTATTCCAAAATAGACAATCCTATCTGCATAATATTATGCTAATAAGAAGACTTTTTATTGCTATTATTTTTTTTAACTCTAATTAAAAAAACATATAAACATATCTAGCACTCAAAACTTTTTCAAATATATTTATATAATAAAACACTATTTCCTTTTGCAATTTTAATATTCTATAAAATGCAACTGAATTCAACAAATAACAAGAAACTTCTTATTACAAGTCAGTTGATTTTACCTTTAACAACCAAAATAAGACTGCCAACCGCTCAAAATAACTACATAACCCAACAAATTTATTGTTCTTAACCTTTAACAAAAAAAACACTATAAACTGCTCAACGTAGTTACATACCCAGAAAATTCATGAAAAACACAAATGCATTCTATATTACATGCCTCGTGATAATAAAATTTATACAACCTAAAACACCACTGGAAATATAAATGCACTATATATGTTACATGCCCTGTGATGATAAAATATATTAAAGAATGGGTAAAATTTAACTTCTACAAAAATAGATGCAAATGTGCATCAGGTACAACAATTTTCAATCAGTGACCTAATAAGAAACCCTGCAAACTTATAGGTTGTGTCATATTTCTGTGAGATATATCCATTCAATGATGCCCAAATCCTTGGACGGTGGCATTGACTTTCATCATTGGTTTATTTTGATATAAACTTTCCAATCACACCCCGAGAAGCTGAAAGGGCTTTAGACGCTGCTGTAGATGTTGTTGGATTACAGTATATCCTACAGAATAAATAGAAAGTATGAATTAAATGTCCAAAAAATACAGTATCTTTCCTCTTAAAAAATATCCTTCAATTGAAGTATGAAAGGTAGAAATGCAACACAGTTGGAGGAAAAAGCATCCATATAGACTGCACAAAGGAAAAATGGTCTACGATAAAATAAACATGACCACTAATTCTTAATGATATAGAGCTTGATCATTAATTTATCTTTTAAAGCATTATCAGTGAAATAAAAAGTCATTGGTTAATAATACCACACAAAATGGAAAAATATTGATGAAGAATGTATGCAACTTCACAAAGAACCCGAGACAACCACATAAGATTGTGAATAAAATAAATATATGAAAGAAATAGAGAAGTGTTGATGGAAAGAAATAATTTTCATTGTAAAAATATACTCATATATAAAGTTCCAATATTCAACTCTTGGCATTCTTTGTTCCTCGTCAATTATATTTATTATTGTGACGCGTTATATGTGTCTCACAAATTCTTATCTAAGTAAATGACCATTTACACATTCCAACCATATGGTGCAAAGTTTACATGTAGCTTAGATGTTTTTCCAAACTTCTTATTTCTCCTTATTAGCTAAGAGCTTGAACCATATTTGAACCTTATAAGGATTTTACTACTTATTTCTCCTGATTAACTAAAAGTTTAAACCACATTTCAACTTTGCAGGAATTTTGCAAAAAAATATGGGAACTCCTAGGAATATTCTTTAAAGTTATTTTTAAAATGAAGAAAAAACAATGCTATCACAAAACATTAATGCAAATTTATATTGTTAATTTGAAAATCATTTGCTTTTTACAAAATGTAAAATATGTAAATATTTTGAAAGCAAGATGTTGGAGACTTTTAAGAGTGAAAAGTTAAAAAATAGAAGATATTGATAATAAGTATCAGTGTGAAATTTATTAAAGAAGAATTTCATAAATAAAGCTCCAAAGGTTAACTTGCTTGTGCAAAAGTTCAGAGGTTTCTGGATCAACTCCCATTGAAATCTTTAGGGTTTATTAGCAGGTATTTCAGCTTCCCGTTACTAACTTTCTCATAAAATAGTGGAAGAATCCTCACTTGGAACATTATATTTTTCAAAGTACCGAATAAAAAGAAAAAAGAGGAAAATTTTCAAAACCAAGAAAAAAAAAACCTTAATAACTTAGATGATATTTTTTTTCAATTTGAAAGTCTAATCATAGACACAATTAGATAGAACTAATATTAGCAACACTTTGTGCAAATATTATCTAAAACAATGCAAAACTTGTGTACTATAGAGAACAAAAAAAAATGATGTTATCAGATTCATAACTCTTTTTATATAAAAAAAATCAAAATTTCTTTTGAAGAATCATCCTCTCTAATCTCATATGTAACTACATCTATTGAACAGAAAACATGTGCTTTGATGAGACAGAGAGGATATGGTGTATTTGTTGAAATATCCAACTAGGTTCAGTCTTCATAAATATAAAATGTATTTTTTATTATTGTATATTGTAAAAAGAAAGAAAAATTATTTTGTTATTTTTCTAGTATGGGTTTCATGCTCAAGGTCATTTTATTTATAGGTCAAGCACCCATTGAGTGCTTCTAGGATTTGTCAGAGTCAAGAACTCAATTGAATCATTGTCATATGAAGAAGACCCCATTGGGCATCTTGTAACATGTCAAAAGAATTATTTTTGTATTTAAAGTGTCAAAATACTCCTCCAAGACCAAGTCAGCCCGATAGCTAAGAAGTCAGTCTCATTAGGGCATGTTGTCCTCCTTGGAAGCCTAAATATAGGGGAGAACTCGACCGCCTATGGACACTCACTCACTCCTCATCATCCAAGCGAACAAGGACGACGTTTTTTGGTTTATTCTCTCTCTCTCTCTCTCTCACATGCGAAGACAAGGCTAGGGTTTTGTAGCTACAAGGTCAAAATTGTCAAGTTGCAGAAAGAAGGTCGAAATTGGTGGAAGAAATGACTATTAGGTCAGCTACTAGCCCTGTAAGGAGAAGGAGAAGAAGAATATTAAAAACAAGATTACCATAAGATGTAGAAAAGGAACACCACCATCAAGTAAAACCCCAAAAACTTGCATTTGTATTATTCCATAATATAGTACAAGAGAGCTTCCTTCAATATTCCCTTGGTGGAGGACCTCGAGAAATTAATTCTTCTAGAACCCACAAATTTTTTTTATTTGGAGAATTTAGTTTTCCTAAGAATTAACTTAGACTTAAATTAATTAAATTTATGCCTTAGGAATTTTAGTTTATTTTTGCCAGAAAATTTAATTAATTGACACATGGGAGGATTATTAATTTTTTTCCAACCCTCTAATATTTTAGCACCATGGCAAAAATATTATTTACATAATATAAATACATTTAACCCATGAAGGGGGAACACCCATCCGTTATAGACCTTCAAATGTCTACTGAACTTTGCGACTCAAAATATGATATAGTAGACCAAGTAATTCGTAATAAAATAATCTAGCCAATTAGCTAGGATTATTCCCAAATTACTTTTACAAAGACTCGACAAAAAACACTTGGACTCACCTAATATCTTGACGACAAAATCCACCCTAGCTTTGGGGTGAGGCTGGAGGGAAAAACTTTGTTGATCATTTGTATCTAGAGACAGATGAATCAGTGAGACAAAAAACCTCCTAGGATAGAAATTGTCACCAAAATAGTAGGCTTACATAGGTTGTTATATGCATAATGGTCTTACTAAAATCATTAACATTATAAACATGCAAATGGGTTTACATCTTTAACAAATTGAAGATTGTTGATGAATCCCGGATGAATGATGTATTCCCTTTTGCAAAAAAAGTGGTGTACTGCTATAAGGTCGTTGACATGGAGTGGTCAATAGTGGGAATGATTGCATGCCCCTCAAGACAACCAACTTCCCATCTGGCCCAATGAATTCCATCTCCAGCTTCTGCCAATCAGTAGTCACTCACCATAGAGAATAGAGCCACTGGACACCCATCACCACATTGGTGTCTGGTACATCCACCACAATGAAATGATTTGTCACTGAGTAGTTCCCTATGGTTACTGTCAAAGTAGGGACATATCGGGTACACTACATGGTCCTATCCCCTAGCACAAGAACTAAAAACCCCTCAAACTCATCTATAGTAATGCCCCTCCTTTTAACCATCTACGCATCAATGAAGTTGTGGGTGGCCCCACTATCTACCAAAATTGAAAAATGTTGCCACTGAACTGTGCCTTGGATCCTCAGGGTCAAAAATTTGGGAACCCCACACAATGTAGCAAGCACTCACCTAGCTGGTGTGAAAGGTGATCCCTTAGGTGGTGGAGGTGGTTCCCTCACTGCATGTGTATCACATGACCCCCATCTACCTCCAACTCCACATCATCCTCCTAGTCACTATCAGAGAAGACCTCAATGTAATGGGCCTTTCCAGTCGTGCCCAAGGTTCCTAACAAGTGAAACATAGTTTCCTCTGTCTAAGGTCTCTACTGGTCTCCTCATTTGGTGGAGCCCTGGTGTCACGGCCCCTAGGAGGGAAAGGAGCTCATGGTGGGATCAGTGCCCTAGTCTTTGGGATTGCGTCTTGCAAATACCGGGTACAAGTCACGGCCTCCAGCAGTGTGACTAGTTTGTGAGATCTCACCAACCCGTGTAAAGGCTCAAGCAACCCCTCAACAAAAGTGCAAACCCTCTTAGCCTCTGACAAATTTGGCACCATCACAAATACCCTCAAAAACTCTGATATGTACTACTCAAGGTTGTCGGTCTGTTTGAGCTGTGTGAGCTCTCTAAAGTGGGTCTTTGGATCCTTCTGGTCAAAACACTCCATAACCCTCTATGTGAAGTCCTCATAAAAAGTTACGCTTGCATGCCCAAGCATAGTCAACCCATGAAACCACCAGTTGTGGGCTTCACCCTCCAAGTGTAAAATAGTCATCTTGATGGCCTCAACCTCTTTTTGATTACTGGTAGCATCAAATGTGCTCTAAGTCTCAAATTTTGCAGGGAGGCTTAGACACATGTATTCCAAAGAACCTAGAAAGTGTTTTGGGAAATTCCACCCGGATTGTGTTTTATTAAAATAATTAATTATTTTTAATGGGAGTCTAAGTTCAAACATAGGGAATTAAAATAATTAAATCATATTAATAAAACAGGGTGCAAATCTTCTAGAAAAAGACGGAGATCAAGTCAAGTTAATCTTAGTCCTTGATTAGTGATTTAAACTTGGTCATTGAAGTCTCAACTAGAAGATTATAAGGACTTGATGGGTGTTGTCGCTCCTAGAGACAGTCTTGAGTTGCAGGAGACCAGTGCCTAGGACATCTTAAAAGCAGAAGGTCATATCGGTTTTCTTCATGTTCTTTGGAAAGGACCTCTCGGATATCAACTTGGTGGAATCATTTTGATAAGTGATTCTAGATAACAAGGGGAGCAGAGTAATAACTGCGAACTTTGATTGTGAGACAAAGGGATAACTCAAAATGGGCCTATGGATGTAATGAAGATCAATTTTGCTGCAAATAGGGTCAGATGTAGAAACAATGAACAGACCTTGAAGATAATTGGGATGGAAACCACGAAGAATAAGGATGGTAAGTCAGAGTAGGGCAGGCTTACGAAGGTATAAGAATCCACCCTCCAGAGACTTAAGAAGAAAGTGGTTGGGATGATAATTTTGGAACAGAAATCATGCACCGAGCCTAATTAAGGTAGCACTATAGACCATTGTACAAGTATCATACAAGATAAGTTCATAAACAATCTATTAACAACCTGCATTCCGAACGCATGATGACAAGAAAGAAAGTATGACAAAATGGAACAATAGATTAAACCAAACACAGAAGAGGCATACATATTGTTCCTAAGTCCAGAAGCAATCCATTTTTTGCAACAAACAGTCGTTATATTATTTCTTCAAAACGGCTCTTCCAGATATACATTAAGAGAAAATCCCAAAATTACAAAATGTGCTACACAAACTATGCACTCCAGACTTCCAGAGAAATCAAAAACCTTTACTTCATATGCACGTTGCCCTTTTATAGCTGTTACATGGACAGCGTAGCTAGATATTTTCTCAAACAAAATATTCCTTCTTGATCCTACAGTTTCACATCTAAACCAAAAATGATGCGGCATAACGGCATCGCATGCGAATCAGTATTGTCCAACACAGACTATAACAGAAATATAAAAATGCAGATAATGTGTAGGGTGAGATTTCACCCAATTTCACATTACATTGAAATTGAAAATCAAAAATAAAACAAAGGCCGCATGGGCTTGATCATGATGTCCATTAGTGGGTACGACAGGGAGTGCCAAAGCCTCCTGTGTGGCGTGATCTGACTGAAGACGTGGAGGATCCAAGTTGGCGAGGCGGCGGAGGTGGCAATTGCTGCGAAGTAGAGGAAACTGGAGGATTCACATATTCATAGCACCTTTGTTAGGTGACTGCTCTGGGTAGAGGCGCTGTGGTGAAGGATTCGAAAATGGACTGCAGTTGGGTAAGCTGGGAATAATCCAAGCGGATAGTAAAGAATCTTTTGACCTGAGCGAGGAGGAAGAATTCCTTACGTAGCGCTACTACTAAGGTATCTGCCTTTAATCGAGAGGTCTTCTTTAATGTTATGTCTGCCCTGCACTTGATCTCTGACATTTTCTGATCATAAGCGGTTAAGGGAAGTAATGCCCCTGACTGTTGATGCCAGCATGGCAGGAGGCCATCTTCTACCAACCTGCGCCATTCCTGATCGAATTTCTCCACTCCCTTTGACACGAGCACTAAATATCCCAATGCTTTTATGTGTGCCTTCTCTTTCTCGATCATCTTACTGACCTCCATGATAGTCCTGAAACAGTCGACCACTCCCTGAGTGCTCAACTCTTCAGGTGGAAGTTCGTTAATATACTTGACATATCTCCTTATTGTCAATGCCTTCTCTTCTCCTTCCCTATGGCCGGCCTCCAACTGTACTTTATACTCTCGAATGACGCTCTTCTTGTCGTTGGTCAGCACAAGGAGCTCCCAATGCTCTTTGACCTTTGTTATGATCTCCCACCAGACCATTTGCTTGGCTTCTACCAACGACATATTACCTTTTAGCTATGCTTTCAAGCCTTTGATAGACTTCTCATCTCTCTGGGCTTCCTTGCGGAGGTTCTCTACCTCTTTCTGTAGGGATGAGATGGTCTTTTGATTCTCCGCGTATGCAGCCTGGGCCTCATCTAAGAGCCGGCAGGTAGTGCATGTTTCATCTTCTGACATCCTCAGATCTTCCAGAGCCTTGGTTAACTGTTTCAGGGCACTCTAAGGATCTTCTGGCACAGGAACTACACATATATGTTCACCCCACTTAAGTTGTAGTCCTGACAACCTCTCTTTAAGGCCAGCTAGCTCCTTATCCTTTTGAGCAATCTCTTCCTCCCTTTGAGCGAGGGAATCAACGAGGACTTTTTTCTCCTTTTCCACCTTGGCAAGTTCCTCTGTTTGGATATGTTCAGAGCGAGGGATATTAAATTTTCGCCTCAATTCTTGTACCTCCAACTCTGATTTGGTGAGAAGGGACTGTAATGTTGTATTGGGCATCAACTCCCTTTCCCCTTATCAAATTTTTGCAGTCCTCCAGCTGAGCAGCAACAGCTTTAGCACTAGCTCTTTCCCTTTGTTGGGTGGCCTTCATCTGAGTCAATCTCCTTTCGGTCCTCTGCAAGGTGATAGTAATTTTTACTACTTTAGTCTGTAGCATATCCCCGATGCACTGGTGCAGATCTAACTTATCTGGCAGGGGAATGGAAGCCAAATTTAGAATTATTTCTAGAGCTCTACATTGGGATCCCGGAGGTACGGGATGAGTGGCTGAATGTTGGATGGCCAATATAAGTTGATCTGTATCCATATCCAGGACTGAGGAGAGCCTAGTATGATGTTTGTCTATGAACTAAGAAAGTTCAGCTCTTAGCTTCTCTCTTGCAAATTTGTTCCTGGCCTCGATCTATTCCTTTGCATCATATTTTCCCAATGTGACAACCTGTGAAAGCTCTGAAGGGGTTGAAGAAGAGGCAAAATTGAATGAGAGTAGGAAGCCTAGTTTGTCTTTGTTAGGACTTCTAAGCAAGGAGACCTCGTTGTCAGGAAATTCGATGTCTAGGTCCTCAGGTCCTTCAGTTCTTCGATGGGTCCCTTTAATCTTTGGCGGTTGAACAGGAGCCTCCATCTCTTTTCTCCCCCCCCCCCCCCGCGGAAGCCTTCTAATTGGCTGGGAGGAGGGCTGATGTCACCTCCTCCTGCAAGTTGGCTTTAGTCCCTTTTGCCCACGTTGGATGCCGACGGAAACAACTATATGCCGCCAGTGTTTGGTGGGTGGCTCCGCCGCTAGCCTGTGCACGCGGTGGCTTTTGGGGAGGAGTGGTCACGTCGGCATTCTCTTGTTTTTGCAAGCTCCTCCGATAGCTTTGATGCTCCCTGTCCTTTGAACCTACGATTCCTTCGCACAGTCGCTCCATTTTCTTTTACTGGTGAGATCACAAGCCAACATTGGCTCCACTTGGGGACGGCATGCTCGTTCTCGAGGGTGTTGAGAACTTCGCAGACCACCTGCTTGTGTACTTGTTAACATACCCAAGAAATTATCAAAAAGCTTCAGGTACTTCTGAAAAAGAGCAGAATATAAATGCATGCTAAAATAAAAGATGATATATGTACAGTGTGAAGGATATATACAATGGGCCCCTGCGGCCAATGTTAGTGCTGAAAATAAGGCTTGATAAATTCCCCGTTCATGGGCATTTCAATTAGGACCCCCTCCAAATTTTCCAATGTGAAGGTGTTATTGCTCTTGACTTCTGCCACCTTGAAATGTCCAAACCAGAGCAGATCGAACTTCCTGTGTTTACCTTTGTCCGCCCGCCTGACATCCCATCGCAGCACCAGGGCCCCTACTTGTATCTCCTTATCTTTCGCTCGTGATCAAATAGGAAATTCATCTTTTCTTGATAGTCGGCCAACTTGATGTTTACCTGAACTCTTGTTTCATCCAATTCTACTAGCAGATTCATCCTCCTGATGAGGTCATTTGATTCCTCCTCACTGTCTTGCAAAAATTTGGCCACAAGTAAAGCAAGTTGAATGGGGAAAACCATCGCTCGGCCATCCACCAACTCGTAGGAGGACTTTCAGGTGGATCTTTTGCTAGTAATGCGATTTGCCCAAAGTGCAAATTTGAGCTGGGAGTCCCAATTCTTTTGATTCTCATTTATGGTATTTTTTAGAATTCTTACCAAAGTCTAGTTGGATGACTCTGCCAACCCGTTCCCCTGCGGATAATAAGTTGTGGAGTATCCTAGAGAAATATTATATTGTTAAAAAAATTTACAAACTTGGCAGACTTAAAGAAGTGCATTATCAGTGATGATTTTAGCTAGGCACCCAAACCAAGCTATTATGTTTTCCTACATAAATTTGATCACCACCCCATCCGTGGCGTTTCTTGCAGGCACAGCTTCGACCCACTTGGTGAAGTAGTAGATGGCGGTGAGAATCTAGCAGTGTTGGTTACTGGAGGCCGGGTGGATCTCCCCAATAAAGTCGATGCCCCATTGTCTGAACGACTCCTCGACATGTATCGAGATCAATTGTAGTGGTGCAAATTTTTGTTTTTCTGCGAAAGTCTGGCATTTTTCACATGCTCGAACACGAGCGTGTACATCTCCAAACAGTCGCGGCCAGAAAAAACCTGCTCTCAGGATTTTGTGAGTCGTAGACCGCCAGCTATAATGCTCGCCGCATACACCTTCATGAAACTCGGTCATCACCTCGTCCACCTCCTGCTCTGTTAAACATAATAGCAGAATTCTGGACGGATCTCTCCAATACAAACGTCCATTCGCCACAACGTACTTTTGCGACCTTAATCTCAAGGTGCAGTATTTAGCCTTGTCGAAACTGGGAGGACACCTAAGAGTAAGAAGGTATTCCACCACGTCCTTGTACCATGCAGACAGAAGGTATTTTACATGCGTTCTTTGCATTGAGGTTTCTATTCCAAGCTGTACTTCTATACCGTCCAGTACCTCCCCTCCTTCCATGGATAGATTTATACCCAAGACTTGGCAGTTGGATTCTGATAAGATTTTAGACAACCCCTGTCCTTTAATGAGCTTAGTGGGTTTGATCTCCAACTCATATTCCTGGATCTTGGTAATCCACTTGCCCCTCTTCCCTTCACTATCTCCCTATATTAAAATGTCCTTTACTGTTGTTGTGGGGACATAGGCAATTATGGCCAACTGCAATACATATATACGGAAAGCCTTTAGCGATTTGACCAGGGCATAGGCATGGTTTTCCAGGATATTGTACTTTAATTTTACGTCTCGCAAGACTTGACTGAAAAATGCGATAGGCTATTCGTGTTCTTCTTAATTTTTCTGTAACAGCACTGCAGCTATTGTGTGAGGGGAGGCGAAAGAGAAGATCATGAAAGGCTTGCTATAATCGAGACCTGCCAGTACTAGAGCTTTGGCGAAAACCTGTTTGATTCTGTCGAAAGAGGCCCTTGATTGGGGGGTCCACTTTACTTCGTTATTTTTCTTGAGCATCTCAGTAATATGTTAGACGATCTCGACATAGTTTGGAATGAACCTTCTCAGGGAGCCCCAGAATACTTGGATTTCCATTTTATTCCGTGGGAGGGAAATGTCGTTGATTACCTCTACCCTTGTCGGGTCAATTTTCACTCCCTCCTTAGTTACTATGTGCCCCAACAACTTTCCTTCATCCCGGACGAACATGGACTTTTGGGGGTTCAAAGACAGTCCGTACCTACGGCACTTCCCGAAGGTCCGGCGAAGATGATCAATGTGCTCGGCATCACTCTTCGAGAACACAGTGATATTGTCCAAATAAATCACCACAAACTTATCTTGCTCTCCTACGAAAGCAATATTCATTGCACGTTGAAAAGTGGCACCAACATTGATTAGACCGAACGACATCCGGGCATACATGAAGGCTCCCCATGGTGTGGTGAATGTTGTTTTCTTCTGATCTTCAGGGAGGACCGCCACCTGATTATATCCCGAGAAGCCATCCATCATAGACGTTCGGGAGGATCCCACCACCTTTTGCAAAATATGGTCCATCTTCGGGAGAGGGTAATTGTCTTTGAGTGAAGACCTGTTGAGATTTCAGAAGTCCACGCACAATCTTATCTCTCCATTCTTCTTCCTCACCGAGACCAAGTTGGCCACCCACTCCGAATATCTCAGGGGAACAATGATTTTAGCCCATAGTAGCCTTTTGATCTCTTTTTCAATTGCTAGGAGCAGCAGAGGATTGATCTGCCTCAGTTTCTTCTTATGAGGCTTGGCTTCTCTTTTGAGAGGTATTTTTTGCTGTATGACATCAATGTCGAAAGTCTTCAAATCCTGGTATGACCAGGAGAAGACATTTTATATGCTTGGAACAACCGGATATATTGGACCTGATACTCTTCAGGAACTCCCCTTGACAGCTTTACCACCTTTGGGTCTTCCTCCGTCCCGATATTTATATCATTTACATGCTCATCCTAGGTCATCTTACTGGAGTTGATCAGGATGTCATTTTTATCAAACAACCTCTCCAACGGCACGAGGCCTCTGGGAATGGCATTCCCTTTTAGTTGCAAAACGCGGTGTCCGGCCAATGTCTCCTCCCATTTTATCTGTGGTTGATCACTGGGCCCTTCATCCACTGAATCAATCATCAAATTGGAGAATTCGCCAACCATCTCCATGGAGTGCTTAACTTGTTCTTCATCCTTGAAGACCTACCAGTGTTTCACATTATCTGAGATGGAGGGGCGATATCGTACCTCAACCTCATACCTGAGCAGAGGATTCGGTGGCGGGCGAAAATCGATGGCTGCAACAGCGAGCGACTTGGCCATCTGATTCTTCTCTCTCAGCATGAACTGTATGTTAAAAGCCAAGAAAAAATTTTCCACCAGGTCCCACACCTCATTTCTACAAGCTTTGAGCCGTGGATGTTTAGCTTAGCACTGATTTCTTACTTGTCTCACTACTAGTTCTGAGTCCCTGAAATCTGTCAGGTTCTGAATGTTCATATTTTGTGTTGTCTGTAGTCCTAGTAGCAGGGCTTCATATTCGGCCACATTGTTTGTGGCTTCGTACTCCAATTTGAAAGAGAGGGGAACCAAACATCCTTCGGGTGAGATCAAGAGCACCCGGCTCCGTTCCCTTCTCGCGAATTGGCCCTGTCAAAATGCAAAGTCCAGATCTTGTCCTCGTCCTTACTCATGGGCTCGTTCTGTTTTAGAGGGCGCACTTTCGCTTCTTACATGAAACCTTCATCCTCTTCGAACATGAGACAAGCAAATTCACCCTCCTTACCATATACCGGGGAGTTCGTCGAGCCATCAACTTTGGTAACCATCTTCACGAACCTGGACTCACGTTATAGCCTCCTTTCCTCCCCTCCAAATACTGGAATAGTAGCGTAGGTGAGATCCAGCTTAATTGACCTACCAATCTTTGAACCCCAAGATCTAGACATTCTGAATCGGGTTGGGATATCAGCTACCACGATATCCATCACCACGCTCTTAGCTGGGATCTGGGCCAAATTTACCACCAGATCTTTTATCATGCCCAGGCACTTTAGCCTCTTGGAATCAAAAGAATACAGATCTTTATATGGTCTGGTAATCTGCAGCCCCAATTGCTCCATGACAGATAATGGCAATAGGTTGTGTGAAGCCCCGGAATCTAGTATACAGTTGTGTAGTAGCAAGTCGAGAATAACCAGAGACAGATAGAATGTGGGAGTTGCTAAGTCTAACTCTTCTACGTGAGGGCCAAAGACTACCATGGGTCTTTCCTCCTGGAGATTGAGACTGTCAGGGAGTGGGCCTACGCCATGAGGGAGCATGAATTGAGATACTTGAGCTTTATACGAAGGTTGCTTTAAGAGTTCGACTAGAGGAACGGGGATTTTGACCTTTTCTAACTCTTTCTGGAGGTTAAAGATTGTGGGGTTCTTTTCTGTAATGACTTCCTTAGATTGCTCTTTAGGGTGGACTAGCAAGCTTGGGGCTGCAGCAGAAGCCTTGTGATTTGTAGGAGGATCGGAAACTAGCTTTATGGAGGAAGAGGCAATGGATTTATGGCGTACAGGCTCTTCTATGGGCTTTTTCCCCTTGCTCGCAGAATTTGGAGGGGTTTTCTCTTTTGGTGTGGACTCTTTGTCTTGTTCTTGTATTCGGGTCCTCTTTCTAGAGGATCTGAGGTCATACTTCTTATGGAGTTGAGCTTGCATAAAGTCCACAAATTCCCTGCAATAATCATCAATATCTTGATCTTCTAGGGAAACTTCGTTCTCTTCTAACTCCTCTTGCAGAGTAAGCTCCCCTTCTTCATCTTCTGAATAAGCAAGGAATTAATCCTCCTGGCAGTCAGGAGCTTCCTCAGTTTTTCCTTCCACTTGCCATTCTAAATTTAGAGGAGGCTGGATGTGATCTTGCTGCTCCTTCCTTTCCCGCTGTAATAATTGTAGAGGTGGTTTCCGATACTGATGATTGAAACCTCTATTATGGGCCACTTGGTTGGGTAGAGGAGAGGAATTCTTAGCCTCCAATTCAAGCTTCACCAGCTTATTGGAGAGGTTCTTGATCATCTTGTTCATCTCTTCAATCTTATACTACGTTGATTCTCTTTCTTGATTAGAGGTAGAAACCTCCTCCTTACCCCTTCTCCTGGCCTCATGCTCTGTTCTTCCTTTGGATTTTCCTGTAGAAGCAAAGCTTGCTTCTACTTCTAGAGCATCAGTCTGGATCTGATTAGTGATGCAGATTTTCTCTCTCTCAAGGTGAATCCAAACTCGGGCTCAAATGCTCCAGCAAAAACCACTTTGGTCACTGCTTGAGGAGGCTTTATTTCAGCAGGTAGATTATTGTACTTCTTATTGAACCTTATTATAAATTCGGTTACATCTTCATTGTGTTTCTTCTTCAAGGCATTAAACTCTATGAGGATGTAACTGAGATCCCTCCTTTCTCCCCATTTTTGAGTGAATAGATTCTCCATCTCCTCCCAAGTGGTGACCACGTTGTTAGCAAGAGATTTAAACCACTTTCGAGCTTCTCCATCCAAAGACTGGACGAAAAGCCTTAACACCACATCCAAGTGTTCCACACTGACATTTTCAGCAAAAGCACAGAAGTCTTCAATATGTTTCTGAGCAGAAGTACTGTCTTCCCCGGTGAACCGAGGCAAGAGCTTTAGATAGTCCTAAGGCATATCATTCAAAACTTGAGGCAAGCCAATGGGGCATATTTGTTGAGGAGGAAGCCCAGCACAGCCATGAGGGGCGGTGTTGGTAGATTCTGAGGGGGATTCGGGTGGATTACAATAGGTATATGTTGAGAGGGGATTTGGATATTTACCTGAGATGAGTTCTGGAGTATGGTAACTTCTTTGACTTCCTCGGCCTCTGGAGTAGGACGCAAGGGAGGCAAAGAGATGTTCACTGATTTGGTTTCGTCTTTTATCTCAAAACTGGCTAAAGTAGAGCTTTTTGGTGGATATTCAAGTACTCGGGTTGTGGAGCCAAGGCCATAGACTTTGGCTTTCTGAGATGAGGATGACGAAGCTTCTAGCGAGAATGAGGGTAAGTCAGCTTGGACTGGCTGCTTTACTTTCCAGATTCTCTTGAATAAAATATTTTCAGGATCAGATACAGAAGGGGTTCTCAGCTGAGAGGTATCTAACCTAAGATGAGGCCTGGTGTAAGCCAGGATTACAGCTGATTTGGATATAGATAATAGTGGAGACGCTAAGGTGAGGGCTGTGAAACCCTCAACCCTTCATGCTCACCTGATTAAAGGGTGACAATAATGTGGTATCCCAGGGAAAAGATTTTCGAAAACGTTCCCCGACAACGGCACCAAAAAGATATTGTCGCTCCTAGGGACAATCTTGAGTTGCAGGAGACCAATGCCTAGGACATCTTAAAAGCAAGAGGCCATATCGATTTTCTTCATGTTCTTTGGAAAGGACCTCCCGAATATCAACTAGGTGGAATCATTTTCATAAGTGGTTCTAGATAACAAGGGGAGCAGAGTAATAACTGCGAACTTTGATTGTGAGAGAAAGGGATAACTCAGAATGGGCATGTGGCTATAATGAAGCTCAATATTGCTGCAAATAGGGCCGGATGTGGAACCAACGAACAGACCTTAAAGATAGCTGGGATGGAAACCATGAAGAATAAGGATGGTAAGTCAGAGTGGGGCAAGCTTACGAAGGTATAAGAATCCACCCTCCAAAGACTTAAGAAGAAAGTGGTTGGGATGAGAATTTTGCAACAGAAATCATGCACCGAGCCTAATTAAGGTAGCATTAAAGACCATTGTACGAGTATCATACAAGATAAGTTCATAAAAAATCTATTAACCCGTATTCCGAACGCATGATAACAAGAAAGAAAGTGTGACAAAATAGAAAAATAGATTAAACCAAACACAGAAGAGGCATACATATTGTTCATAAGTCCAATAGGAATCCATTTTTTGCAACAAACAGTGGTTATATTATTTCTTCAAAACGGCGCTTCCAGATATACATTAAGAGAAAATCCCAAAATTACAAAATGTGCTACACAGACTATGCACTCCAGACTTCCAAAGAAATCAAAACCTTTACTTCATCTGCGAGTTGGCCTTTTATAGTTGTTACATGGGCATCGTAGCCAGATATTTTCTCAAACAAAATATTCCTTCCTAATCTTACAATTTCACATCTAAATAAAAAATGATGCGGCGTAACGACATCGCATCCGAATCAGTATTGTTCGACACAGACTATAACAGAACATAATAGAAATATAAAAATGCAGATAATGCGTATGGTGAAATCGAGATTTCACCCGATTTCACATTACATTGAAATTGAAAATCAAAAATAAAACAAAGGGCGCATGGGCCTGATCATGATGTCCATTAGTGGGTACGATGGGGAGTGCCAAAGCCTTTGTGTGGCGTGATCTGACTGAAGACGTGGAGGAGCCAGGTTGGCGAGGCGGCGAAGGTTGCAGTTGCTGCAAAGTAGAGGAAACTGGAGGATTCACGTATTCATAGCACCTTTGCCAAGTGACTGCTCCGGGTAGAGGTGTTGTGGTGAAGGATTCGAACATGGACTGCAGTTGGGTCAACTCGAAATAATCCAGGCAGACAGCAAAGAAACTTTTGACCTAAGCGAGGAGGAACAATTCCTTACGTAGCGCTTCTACTAAGGTATCTTCCTTTAACCGGGAGGTCTTCTCTAATGTTATGTCTGCCTTGCACTTGATCTCTGACATTTTCTGGTCATAAGCGGTTAAGGGAAGTAATGCCCCTGACTGTTGATCCCAGCATGGCAGGAGGCCATCTTCTACCAACCTGCGCCATTCCTGATCAAATTTCTCCAATCCCTTTGAAACGAGCGCTAAATATCTCAATGCTTTTATGCGTGCCTCCTCTTTCTCGATCATCTTACTAACCTCCATGATAGTCCTAAAACGGTCGACCACTCCCTGAATGCTCAACTCTTCAGCTGGAAGTTCGTTAATATACCTGACATATCTCCTTGTTGTCACTACCTTCTCTTCTCCTTCCCTATGACTGGCCTCCAGCTGTACTTTATACTCTCGAATGGCGCTCTTCTTGTCATTAGTCAGCACGAGGAGCTCCTAATGCTCTTTGACCTCTGTTATGATTTCCCCCCAGACAATTTGCCTAGCTTCTACCAACGACATATTACCTTTTAGTTGTGCTTTCAAGTCTTTGATAGACTTCTCATGTCCCTGGGCTTCCTTGCGGAGGTTCTCTACCTCCTTCTGTAGGGATGAGATGGTCTTTTGTTTCTCTACGTATGCAGCCTTGGCCTCGTCTAGGAGCTAGCGGGTGGTGCGTGTTTCATCTTCTGAAATCCTCCAATCTGCCAGAGCCTTGGTTAACTGTTCTGGAGCACTCTGTGGGTCTTCTGGCACAAGAACTACACATGTATGTTCGCCCCACTTAAGTTGTAGTTCTGACAACCTCTCTTTAAGTCCAGTGAGTTCCTTATCATTTTGAGCAATCTCTTCCTCCCTTTGAGCGAGGGAATCAGCGAGGACTGTTTTTTCCTTTTCCACCCTAGCAAGTTCCTTGGTTTGGATATGTTCAGAGCGAGGGATATTCAATTTTCGCCTCAATTCTTGACTTTGATTTGGTGAGAAGGGACTGTAATGCTGTATTGGCATCAACTCCCTTTCCCCTTGTCAACTTTTTGCAGTCCTCCAGCTGAGTAGCAACAGCTTTAGCACTAGCTCTTTCCCTTTGTTGGGTGGCCTTCATCTGAGTCAATCTCCTTTCGGTCCTCTGCAAGGTGACAGTTTTACTACTTCAGTCTGTAGCATATCCCCGATGCACTAGTGCAAATCTAACTTATTTGGCAGGGAATGGAAGCCAAATTTAGAATTATTTCCAGAGCTCTACATTAGGATCCCGGAGGTACGGGATGAGTAGCTGAATGCTGGATGGCCAATATGAGTTGATCTTTATCCATATCCACGACTGAGGAGAGCCCGGTATGGTGTTTGTTTACAAACTGAGAAAGTTCAGCTCTCAGCTTCTCTCTTGTGGATTTGTTCCTGGCCTCGATCTGTTCCTTTGCATCATCTTTGCCCAATGTGACAACCTGTGAAAACTCTGAAGGGGCTGAAGAAGAGGCGGAATCGAAGGAGAGTAGGAAGCCCGGTTTGTCTTTGTCAGGACTTCTGAGCAAGGAGACCTTGTCGTCAGGAAATTCGGTGTCTAGGTCCTCAGGTCCTTCAGTTCTCTGCCTTTTACTGGGGTGTCCTTCCTCTTCCTCCTCCATGAACCCTTAACTACCCTGTGGGTTTCCCTGTTCCAGCCCTTCTGCCTCAACGAGTACATTGTCTCCTTTTCCTTCAGCAGCTGAGGATTCGGCCTCCATCTCTAAATCCAAAGGCCACGTATCAGAGTTAGCTTTCCATACAATAAGAGCCCTAGGTTCATACGCATATGTCGTGGATTTAATCTTCTTCTTCCTGCGTTTGATGAACCCCTTAGGATCATAGTGCCAGACATCTCGGGAAATTCATCTCCCGCAACATCCTTTCCACAGTGGAGAGGGCATGCCTTGAATTAATGGTGAAAGGGCCTACAGAGTTTGAGAGCTTGAAGATGTATCCCTTTTTCGCGGGCACGAAGTGGGCTTGGTCGGCACTTAGGACCTGACGGATGAACTCGAGGGCAAAAATCCTCATGGACAAGTACACTGGCAGGTGATAAGGAGGTACTTTAGCACCATAGACCCTGATCATGGTGTGATCTTCGAACAGGTACCAATCACCTGTGCAATCCGTTTCACTGAACTGGAGCCATTCCTCTTGCTTAGGAAAAATTCTGGGCGGGGAGTTGTCGTGTATGATGGCATAGGCTATGGACATGAAATCGATAATAAATTTTGCATACTCCTTCCCCTCTGGATGCTGGCGAACTACCAGAGTCCACTTGAAAACAGATTTGGGTTCAGCGTTTCTCCTGGAAAACCTGTTCAGTCCTAGACCTTCAAACTTATCCACATGCTCAAATAGGAATAAGTAGAAAACCAAGGAGCAATATTTGAAAGAGCAGAAGGAAGGAATATTTGGGAAATGGGCTTTGATAGCTGAAGCCAGAAAGGTGGGGATATCCAAAAGGATCTCAACCTGCATCATCAGCCATAGAAACCCTAAACCCGCCTTAGTCACCATTTCGGTGTCTTCAAACCCCAGCATTCTCAAGTGATGACAGTAGAATACACTCTGTGTGAGGGAAAGCTAATAGACATGAGTCAGAGATAACATCGAGGAAACCATTCTGTTTTTCCAAGGGTTGATTCAAGAAATGGCAAGAGAGAGTGACTTCGGTGAACTCGACACAGTCCTGGGCGGGAGGATAACATATGGCTTTTCTGATGAGTTGGGGAGTAATCTCAAGAATCTTGGCCCCCCCAAGCGGAAAGGAAGATGTCTTTACGCTCGATGTAGGCCTCCCCAAGCTAGACGATAAACTTTGGGAACGGATGGGTTGTCGGGGCGATTTGATAATAAAGCCCTGACTCAACGACCCTAAACACATCTTCGTCGCTTCGCTGAAAATCGAAGAACTCGGCTCTGGTGCGGGCTACATTGAAGGGATAGACTGGGTCGCAGAGCTGGGAGTGAGAATCAGTGAAGGGTTCGGGTCTAGGAGCAGTCCTGACCTCGCGAGCTTGAGGGGTTTTGGGTGCGGAGCGTTTCATTTTTTCCATGATAATTTGTGTTGAAAAGTGTAACTAGGTCGGTCTTCATGTTGACAATGTAATTATATATTTATTCAAAGAAGATGTCAAAGATAATAAAATACATTTTTGGTGTACCTGCTTCATGGGTTTCATGAGCAAGCTTTTATTATGTAGATAGACTTCTTCTTGATGTCTATTAGGTTTATGACATCTAGGAATAAATATATTTAAGGGTCATATAGACATGAAGGATTTAGTATGCTCCAAAGGCCTTGTAACAAAGCTCACAAACAGTCCTCGAAGAAGATGGGAGACAAGCTCTAAAAGACATTAAAAGTCAAGCGCAGACAGCCTCCATCATGCTAGAATAAACACCTCATAATGTATTAGTTATGTCCACATACAAACTATGACATGTCGGCCTAAAGACAATTTGGTAAGTCGGCTTGAAGAGCAGAAAACATACTCTTATATATAGTTGCTCTACGAATCACTTGAAGATAAGTTTTGAGGATATGACTAAGGTTGCATAGCGTGGAAAAGGAGCTACAATAACGGTGAAGTCTGCGGTGGACAGCGTAAAGGAAAGGTAACTAATTGCGGATCTGTCTGAGGCATTATAGCTGTTATAAGGTGCGGATCTAACGATGGAAGCTTGATGTAAATTGAAAGAGATAATTTATGGAAGGAGCAGAAGTATAATTTTCAGAACTAACAGGAATGTGAATTGCGGAAATGTCTGCGGTCAAGTCTGTGGATCAAACTCTGAATTAGTGCGGATATTCAAAGGAAGAAAAACGTTTGAAAGGGAACAGAAATTGTGGATCAGCCTAAGGTTGAATAAGCGTTGTAAAGGGAACAGGATTTGCTGATCAGTCTGAGGTTAACAGCGTTGAAAAAGGAGCAGATGAAATGTGGATTAGTCTAAGACTGTACAGCATTGAAAAGGAGCAAATCTAAGGATAAGGTCAGCGTTGAAGAGCGAGCAGATTGAGGAAGGAATAGAAGCATACAGATTGCAGATAGAAGCAGGAAGAGTATAGTACAGAATTCTCTAAGTTTTGAAGTACCTAAGAAAAGAATTTGCCAAGTTCAAAGATAGTGATCACAAGAAGAAAGGCTGATCTAAAGGTGGAGAAAGTAAGGAAGGTGGAGAGATTTACCTTCCTAACTATATTACAAGATATTCAGTTACAAAGTAAATCAATTCTGTCTCTACATCTGAATAAGTAATTTGATAATTGACTTGATGAAGGACTAACTAAGAGAATACATAAACAAGCTCACAAGTAATTATCAAGAAGAGAATTTGAATTAAACCCCAGCTCTTAAATTCTCAACATGGTTTCAGAGCTATGATCATGATCAAAGGCAATTTGAAGACCAGTTCAGCATTTGTATTGAAGTTCAAGTTAAAAGGTTTCAAAGGCATCTTGAAGGACTGTTTTCATTTCAGTAAACGAGCTCATCACAGTAAGAAGGCTTCGCTGCTATCACAGTGAAAAGGTTTCGATGTCACCACAGAAGCTCGGCTTAAATTGCAGAAATAATTTCGGGTAACCACAAAAACATGCTTCAGTGATATTGTCGACACACCATTCTAAAGATAGAATGCGGATTTCAGTAAAGATACTTACAGAACCAGGATCTCAGAATTAAATCATCATTTGTTTGGGTATCATCACAATATTAAAGTATCGAAGGCAGAATCATATTGATGTCCCGATCATCATAGTTTGGGCTATCTTTAGTTTCATCACTAGAGAACTAGGCCACTCCTTCTACAACAACGAAGATTGGGATGATGGATAATATTACTATGAACAGAACAGAAGTATGAAGCATTCTAATGAACTGTGTCATCACAATCAAAAGCCTGCCCTATGAAAAATAAAAATTCAAGGGATCTTAATTGATAGTCCAAGGTACCAAGGAAATCAAGTAAGTATTTTTCATTCTATAATCAAATTTGGTTAAATGACTTTGTTTTTGCAGGGAGATCTATGAGCTGGTTGGGCTACCCAAGAATCCCTACATAAGAAGGATGGTCACAGTCCTCGAAGAAAGTAAAGTCATGGAAAGTCTATAAAGGTCAAGATTTATCTGAATATATGGAAAGGGATAGAAGTGCTCAAAGGATTCTTATGGAATCAGTCAAAGTCCTTACATCCCTCCGTCTATGAAGATTTGAAGACACCAAGAGAATACATGATAAGCTGAAAGAACTATTCTATACAATAAATTAGGTTATACCCGATTTTCACAAAAATTGAGGTATCGAAGAATGAAGGGATATCTTCATAAGATCTCAACTGTGAAATCTGGAAAAGATGATAAGATGGACAACGTAACAAATAGACAAGAAAATTACCTTCACTCAACTTGTGGTCTCTATGCTAGATGGAAAAAAACAATCAAGGGCAAAAATGTTGAAGGATAAAAGACTCAAACATTTGAAGAAAAGGAAGCAGTGTAGCATCCTGATGAAAGCCTAGTAGGAGCTCTTGGTGAATCAGCTCCAGGAAAACCTCTCTGATAACATTACTAATGGAAAGCAGTTATGAAAGGGTCATCATGGAAATAGATCTCTGGGATATTGATGGAGCATGACATAAGAATAAAGCTCTTCATCCTTGAGAAACTGCTACAAGATGACTCAAGGGAAAAGGGGTATGAGGTATGTATATCATTGGATGCTGTGAAGTCACGTCATATGGTTGCAGGTAATGAAATTTTGTATTTAGAAGTATGATCTATGGAGGAGTATCTCTCAGTGCACGGACAGATGAAATCAACATAATATGTCCTCATGGAATATGAGGTGGTTGTATATGAACAAGAAACTAGAAAAGTTGTAAGTTCCTGGGAATAAAGAATGTGCAGAGAGGAAGAGATCATGAACTACAATCATGTCAAGAGGCAGTTATCATTCGGAGGCCAAGAAGACGTGACTAGGAGATCTCTTGGAAAGATATGTCGACTCTGACAAAAGTCTGGTAAAGAAGAAGACCCTTGGGAAAACATATCATTAAGAGATGTGTCAATCTGTATGAAGGATGCTGATGCCTACAAGAAGATGTCATGGTAAAAGATCATCATCAAGGTAACTTTTGTTCTAAAAAGTTCATATGAATATGTTTATCTGGATGAATCTGTGCAGGACTGCTAATCATGAGAAAGGATGTATGATCCTTGGAAAGGATGTATGATCCTTGGAAATGATTGGAAGGAAAGCAGCATGACATAACAATTGACCAGCTAAAGGAAGTCTGATGAATCACTCTGATAGCTGACATGACTTAGGATGGAAGTGATGGACGATCTGTGCCCTATGAAGCTAAAAGTTGGAGATTCCTCAATATCGAAATCCATGACATCGAGAACAGGAATTCTTCATGAGCAACTGGGTGTCTCACCACTGCTGCTCGAGATCCCTGATTAAGAGGGAGTCTGATGGTAAGTTTCTTACTTAAAAGAAACTTGGTAATTCCTAAGGTTGAGCTTAGGGACATTCTTTGTATAAGAATGAGTACATTCCCTTGTGGAATAAGGTCCTCCTTGGGAAGGAGAGATAGACACATCATTCTAGTCTTGGGAAGACAGAATGGAGGATTGGGAAATCATCTGGCATTCGATACTCTTTGAGAATGTGGTAGGGAATTCAAGATAAGAGTAATCGGGGACCGATATCGATATTCTTTGAGGGCTAGCTACCAAAGAGAAGAACAGTCCAAGAAGGTCATACTTTGGGAACACCTGGGTGGAGTATGTACCTTGGAGAGACAATGACGAAGGTGTCTATAAGTCATGTGTCTCGCCAGCATTGAAGCCCATTGTCTCGTTGAAGAGATGGGGCTGTTAGTCAAGGCCTTGCACTAGTACAATGCTAGTTGAAATGATGCTATACAGATGCGATTACCAATCTGATTTTTCTTATGAGATTCTTCAATTTGAATATGTACCTGTATGAATACCTCCCTAGTTAAGAGGGAGTGTTGAAAAGTGTAACTAGGTCGGTCTTCATGTTGACAATGTAATTATATATTTATTCAAAGAAGATGTCAAAGATAATAAAATTCATTTTTGGTGTACCTGCTTCATGGGTTTCATGAGCAAGCTTTTATTATGTAGATAGACTTCTTCTTGATGTCTATTAGGTTTATGACATCTAGGAATAAATATATTTAAGGGTCATATAGACATGAAGGATTTAGTATGCTCCAAAGGCCTTGTAACAAAGCTCACAAACAGTCCTCAAAGAAGATGGGTGACAAGCTCTAAAAGACAATAAAAGTCAAGCACAGACAGCCTCCATCATGCTAGAATAAACACCTCATAATGTATTAGTTATGTCGACATACAAAGTCTGACATGTCAGCCTAAAGACAATTTGGTAAGTCGGCTTGAAGAACAGAAAACATACTCTTATATATAGTTGCTCTACGAATCACTTGAAGATAAGTGTTGAGGATATGACTAAGGTTGCATAGCATGGAAAAGGAGCTACAATAACGGTGAAGTCTGCGGTGGACAACATAAAGGAAAGGTAACTAATTGTGGATCTGTCTGAGGCATTATAGCTGTTATAAGGTGCGGATCTAACGATGGAAGCTTGATGTAAATTGAAAGAGATAATTTACGGAAGGAGCAGAAGTATAATTTTCGGAACTAACAGGAGTGTGAATTGCGGAAATGTCTGCGGTCAAGTCTGTGGATCAAACTCTGAATTAGCGCGGATATTCAAAGGAAGAAAAACATTTGAAAGGGAACAGAAATTGCGGATCAGCCTAAGGTTGAATAAGCGTTGTAAAGGGAACAATATTTGCTGATCAGTCTGAGGTTAACAGCATTGAAAAAGGAGCAGATGAAATGCGGATTAGTCTAAGACTGTACAGCATTGAAAAGGAGCAAATCTAAGGATAAGGACAGCGTTGAGGACACAGGGCGACACATGTAGGGCTGGTGTCATGAGGACACTGACAATGGGGCACGTGGCACATGGTGGTTGGCCGACAGCGGTCGAGTAGGTGGGAACCACGTGCCAGACAAGAGGGGTACCGGCCTTCTTGCCCCTGACCAAACTTACCTTACCGTAGAACACACCTGCGCCAGCTGTTGTATTGGTGGGTCCCTTTAATCTTCGGCGAATCGAACAAGAGCCTCCATCTCTTTTCTTCCCCCCCCCTAACCGAAGCCTTCTGATTGGTCGCGAGGAGGGTTGACGTCACCTTCGGCGGGTTGGCTTTGGTCCCCTTTGTCCCCGTTGGATGCCGACAGAAACGACTACATGTTGCCAGTGTTTAGTGGGTGGCTTAGCCGCTAGGCTGTGCATGCGATGGCTTTGGGGCAGGGGTGGTCACGTCGACATTCTCTTCATCCCATCCACCCACAACACCGCAGCACTTGTTTTTGCAAGCTCCTCCAATAGCTTTGATGCTCTCTGTCCTTTGAACCTACGGTTCCTTTGCACAGTCGCTCCATTTTCTTTTACTGGTGAGATCGCAAGCCAACAATGGGAATTTGGAAAACACGCCGAGTGAGTCTAGAGATCAATTTTCTCAGGTGAGCAGAGCTTAGGAGAAGATCATCGAGTAGATTCTATTGCAGTGAGGGGCAATGATAGTTCTGGTTGGAAGATCTCTTCCAGAGCCTGCAATACATAACAGAGAAGGAAGAGAAGAGGACAAAGAGGAGGAAATATAGCAGCTACACAGAGACAGTGCAGGGCCACGCAGAGGCAGCGTTGCAGCCTTGAGGAGATTAGTGATTTTACTGAGGATCAGTCAGATCCATTGCCTGAGTGCTAGGGTGTGAGACTGGAGGGTCCAGAAGATAAGATCCAGCTAGCAGAAAATCCGACAGGAGGCGCTGATGCAGCTCCTATCCAGGGTTACGCAAATGCAGCAAGGTTGTCCAGTTCAGCATGGGGTCAGTGTTGGATCTCCAAAGTTAGTGTGAGGACATTTTCTCACTAATTCTTTGTCAGTAGTTTTCTCTGTATGAATGGTTAATAAGGCATCCTAGTTGTATTCAGAACTTCTGCTTAATAATATCAAACCCTCAGTTGCTGCATCGGTTTTCCTGCATTGGGTTTTTCCGGGGACTTAGTCCAAAAATAACAGTGTCATGTGTGTTTAGTTTTCTTCTTGCTCAGATCTTGTTTCTGCGTTTATTTTTCCGCATTTATTTATGGAGTGAATATTGTAGTGTATTTGCTTCAGTATTTACTTGTAGCACACAATAAATAACTTGTATAATCAATCAAGTAGGAGAAGTAATATCAGTTTGCTGCAATAGGGATTCCGAGTTTAGGAATTTTCACATGGTATCAGAGCTTGTACAGCAACGCAGGTGAAGCAAGAGAGCAGTCCAGAAGTGTTCAGTGTTGAAGAGGAAGAGGGAGATCGAACAGTTGCGTAAGCAGTCGATCGAATCCCCAAGGGATTGCACAGTCCAATCCAGGAGGGCTTAATTTGCGAGGAAGTCTCTCTCTAAGTGAGTCGACAGAGAGGTAATATTTCCAGTTTGTGATTTGTCAGTGGCAAAGGGAGCAGCACAGCAGAAGATTCAGCGTAGACTAGTTTCTGGTGGGACGCAGTTTTCCTATAGCAGTAGTTGTTGGTGCAGAATGCGTCAAAAGAAGGAAGAAGAAGCATATTGAGGGAAATCTGACCTCAAGGAATTTCTTTTCCAAATTACTCTGATTTCCCATGTAGAAGCAATGTGATCAAGATTTATTTGGCTTGCTCCAGCAGGGAGTGCGTAGAGCCACCTGTGCAGAGGGTTAGAGGCAATAGTTTGACATTTGGTTGGGTGAGATGGCAGCCACTAGGTTGTGTGATCGAGATCAGTTGAAGGGTTCCTCCAATTATGTAATTTGGAAGGCAAGGATCTTCTTCCTTCTAGATGAGCATGAGCTCAAGGCCTTCATCAACAGTGTGGTAGTTGAACTTGTAGATGCAAATCCGTTGAAAGCCTTCAAGAAGAACATGGAAAAATCCAAATGGTTGATCATCGACAGAGTGTGGGATCACATTGTCTCACATATTTCTAGCAAAGGGACTGCCAAGGAGATGTGGGATGCATTGACCACGCTATACCAGGGGTCTTCTGAGCAGCGGAAGATGATTTTGGAGGAAAAATTGCGATCTACAAGGATGCAAAAGGGAGAATGCATAGACGCGTTCCTTGCAAAGCTTCAGCAGGTTCGAGATCAGCTGGCAACTGTAAGGTCAGCGCCTCAAGTCACAGAGATGGTCAAATTGGCGTTGAATTCCATTTTCGAAGAATGGAAAGTCTTTGTCTAGAGTATCCTGAGCAGAGAGAAGTTGTCAGACTAGGAAGGAATGTGGCCAGTTGTTCAGCAGGAAGAGATGAGGAGAGACTTAATCAAGTGCAAGCTTGATGGCAGCAGCAGCAGTGGGACGAAGCCCAAGGAGGAGGATGAGAATGCATCCCTTGCATTTAAGGGGCAGCAGGAGCAGCAGAGGCGAAAAAAAGACATCTCGAAGATCAAATGTTTCAGGTGTGGTGAGATGGGTCACTACACTACTCAGTGTACTCTCAAGAAGAAGGACAAGGACAAGAAACATGATCTGCAGGTTGCAACCACGAGGCTCGAGGAGGAAGAGTTCGTGATGATTGCCCACATATCTCCAGGGGAGAATTGGGGTGATCTAGAAATGTAGTTCAACAGAGCTGCAGTTGGGCAAGATCCTTAAGGAGTCCACCTCATGGATCAATACCTTGCTACGAGAGCCCAAATCACAAGTAGCAGGATGGAAAAGTGTCAGTTGGTGCAGAGGAGTGTCGGAGTGACCCATGGTATTAAAAACCAGTCAAACCGGCCAGTCAGGATGCTTGCCGGTCCAAACTGATCAGAAAACCCGGTCAGCCCTTGTCTTTGACCTTGAAATACCAGTTAACCGGTGCTAACCGGGTGGTTGAGGACGGAACCGGTCGGTTCCGTCCTTAACCGGCCAGTTTGCTACTCTTTCCCTATGTGGACCCACGCACGGCCAAAAATGGGTTTGAGGGCTGATGTGGAGGTAAGGGGAGGGTTTTTTCCCTCCAAAAACACCCTCCCCAATCTTTTATAAGCAGGGGCAGCCTCTCCTTTGTCTCACACCATCGCATTTGATGTTTGTGAGTTTGATTGAGAGCTTGGAGAGTGTTGAGTGTTTGTCGGAGCAGTGATCTTGGAGGCTTGGAGTTGGAGTTGGAGCTATCTTGGAGATAGTTTGGAGCTGTCAATAGAGTTGGCATCTTCAAGAGGACGCTAAGGAAGCTAGTTTGCATTGCCAGGTATGGATTTTCACTTGAAAAATCCATCATTTCATTGTTGTTCATGCATATATTTTCTCATGTGTTTAGCTATGCTATTACTCTCAAATCTCTAGCCCTATGCTATCAATTTTTTTATGTTTGAATGTGCATTTTGTTTCATAAATTTAGCTTTAGTTGTCCATTTATCTTAGCTGCAATTTTTTTAAATGGCAGATTTATTTCCAAATTTCAATTATTTCAAGTCAAGATGGCTCCAAAAACCAAGGATAGTGCATGGGCCCATTGTGATGTGGTTGATGGAAAGATGATATGTAAATTTTGTGAAAAATGTATTGGAGGTGGGGGTATTCTTAGATTGAAACAACACTTGGCTGAGATAAGAGGCCAAGTAAAGCCATGTGATGCACCTAATGAACTGATAGGTCCGGTTAGGGTAGAATACCTTGCCAAGTTTGAAAAGTTTGAGGAGACTAAGGCTAGGGAGAAGGCCATCCAAGATAAAATTGCAAGGAAGAGGGAACTAATAGATATCATGAGACAGAGTGGGTATGATGATTATGAGATTCAAGACTCCACTTCTATCCCTTCCACCAATGACCCCTTTCACTATGTTCCTCCTGTTGGCCAAAAATCAAAACCAACAAAGAGACCCAACATCCAGAGTTATTTCTCATCCACTGCTAATCCCACAACCACTTCCTCCTAGCCAAGTCATCAACCCACTTTGGATCAACATTGGAAAAAACAATGCAAAGAAACTTCTTATCAGTACATTGCTAGATGGTGGTATGATGCAGATATCCCATTTAATGTTGCTCGCTCACCTTATTACCAAGCTATGTGGGACTATGTTTTAGCTACAGGAAAGGGCTTCAAAGGCCCTACTGTGCATGACTTGAGGGGATCTCTTTTGCAACAAGAGATTTGTAATATTGATGAGTATTTGGCTGACTATAAAGAGTCATGGCTCAAAACAGGTTGTTCCATCATGTCAGATGGATGGACTAATGGAAAGAACCACACTATCATTAACTTCCTTGTTTCTTGCCCTCGAGGAACAATGTTTTTGAGATTAGTTGATGCATCTGATAAGGTGAAGGATGCAACCCTTCTATTTGAGATTTTTGATGAGATTATTCAGGAAGTGGGGGAGCAGAATGTTGTGCAGGTCATCACAGATAATGCCTCAAACTATGTTCTTGCTGGAAAGATGCTTGAGTCCAAGTATAATACCATATTTTGGACTCCATGTGCTACACATTGCATAGACCTCATGCTTGAGGACATAGGCAAAGTGGATTGGGTAAAAAACACTGTAGAGCATGGCAAGTGCATTACAAAATACATTTACAACCACTCATGGGTATTGAGCCTAATGAGGAAAAACACTGGGGGCAAAGAGCTTGTTAGGCCTGCCATTACGAGATTTGCAACTCACTTCCTCACGTTGGAATGTCTCAATTCTCAACAGAAAAACCTGCAGAAAATGTTTTCTTCTGATGATTGGATTGAATCTCGGTGGGCTCGTAGACAAGATGGAAAAGACACCAGAAAGAAAGTCTTTGACAATTATTTTTGGAAAATGTCTTCAGAGCTGGTAAAAATTACTGAGCCCCTTGTTAAGGTGCTAAGGATGGTGGATGGGGAAAAGATGGCAATGGGATACATTTATGAGGCTATGGATCAGGCAAAGGAGCAGATACGAGCAGTTTACAGGGACAGGTTAGCTAAATATGGCCGGATATGGGAGATCATTGATAACAGATGGAACAATCAACTCCATCGTCCCATACATGCAGCTGGGTATTTTTTGAACCCAAAGTATCATTATAAAGCTCGGCTAGGAGATCAGCAGGATGGGGAGGTCAGATCTGGATTGATTGATTGCTTGGAGCGCATGGTCCCTAACCGTGCAGACCTTTTGGAAACACATAAACAACTTACTCTTTTCAGTATGGCAGCTGGTACCTTTGGAAAGAACTTGGCAAAAATGGCAAGAGATGTGGATCAACTAGGTAAGCAATTCCAATTTGTTTTTCTTTTCATGTTAAATTGTTTGTAAATAAGTAATGAAATGAACTATGTTACTAATGAATGTCTTTTTATTTGCAGCACATTGGTGGGAGTCATTTGGCGGCCAATGTCTTCAATTGCAAAAGTTTGCAATTAGAATCCTCAGCCAAACTTGCAGTGCTTCAGGTTGTGAGCGCAATTGGTCTGTTTTTGAGCGCATACACACAAAGAAGAGAAACCGTTTGGAACAGAAACGGTTAAATGATCTTGTGTTTGTGCAATACAACCTTCGCTTGAGGCGGAACCAACTGATGAGCAAAACACCTGATCTAGATTCCATTGTGTTGGATGATATTGATCCAACATCAGAATGGGTGGAGGAGATTGAAGATCGAGTGTTTGAGACTGATTTTGATTTTGATGCAGCAGTAGCGGGGGGTGAATTTGAAGCGGATTTGGTGCCGCCATTAGACGCAGACCCAGGATTGGTAGCTGCATGAAGCAAAGGCAAACAACCAATGGACGACACTAGTCATGCACCTCGAGTAACTTGTGCTTCCATTAGGTTCACTTCTATTGTTATTGGTGGCAGGGGTATTGAGGTTGCAGATGAGATTGAGGTTGAGGCATCCTCAGACTCTGATCCAGATGATGTCTATGTAGCAGGCGATGTTGATCTTGTGTCTAGTAGTGGTGATGAATTTGATGACTGATCATCATTCATGTGTAGTCTTGTATTAGGCCAATGGCCTCATAGCTTGTAGCATTGTTTTTGGACTTTATGGGCCATTTGGAGCCTCATTGCTTATGTATTTTTCGATGATATGTATTGCACTCGGTGCCATTTTGACATATTCACCTTTGCATGGTATATAAATGAGCAAACTTTGCATATTTTGTCTCTATTGGCTTTGAATCATGGTTGAAAATCTTAAAAATAGTTTTTTTAATTAAAAAATAATTATTTACTGTATTTTTTTTAAAGCCAGTTCGTTTAGACCTGACCAGTACCAGTTGACCAATTCCGGTCCGGTTACCGGTTCATTAGGTCCACCAGTCCAACCACAGGTTCCGGTTTTTAATACTATGGAGTGACGACGTAGTGGCTAGAAAACGCCAGAATATAAGCAATGCAGAGCAAAGTTGGCAGTAGTGCAGGAAGGCACAACGCAACATCTTCAGAGAGTTAGTGCAGAGACTAGCAGCAGTCAAATCTTCAGTATCAGATACATCATGTTGAACACTTCGTTCAGTATTTGGGATGTTTTTAAGTTGCATCAAGCAGCAAAGTGTTGAGATTTTGGGGTAGCATCAAGTGTGCTCTAGCTTTGAAACTTTGTGGAGGGGGTAAGACACACGAGATCTCCAAGACCTAAGAAGCATTTGGAGAAATTTCATAAGGTGTAATAGTGTAAATTTTTGTAGATGTACTATGCTTGATGCAACTTTACTTTTTATCCCAATATCAGTCAGCAATCACATAAACAACTAAGTAAAATGTTGATAAAACATACCAATGGATCAACAGAAGACAATACAAAAATATATAAGTGTGTTGGTGCGTTACGGAAATCAGCAGGATGCTTCGACCAACAAAGTCTCAATATGGTCAGCCAACCAGCAATGTCACACAACCCTCTAGGACAGCCAAAACGATTAACTCAAAAGTCAACCCAAAAGTCAACAGTCAACGCAAACAGCAGTAGCAGCTAGGTCAACGCAGCAAAGTCAAAGTCAACGTCTAGACTCGATAATAGTGCCAAAAAATGCGGATTTGAAAGATCGAAATTTTGGGAGAGTTTCAGATCTGTTTGACCTTGTGTTGACCAAAGTCAATGCTGCTCAAAGCTGTTGCAGAAACCCTAGGCCGAAAACAGAAAAGAGTTGCTACTGAAATTTCCCACATGTGGAGAGAAGAGCCTTCAAAATCATCGAACCAATCAGATGAGGAGAGAGAAATGTGTGAGGATGAGATGAGTGAAAATGTCCTCCAACGTTGACCAATTTATATCCAATGTGTGAGGATGTGTGATACAATAGATGGGGCACAAAACCTTAAGGTCGACCTGCACATATTTTGAATAAATTCAAAATAAATGTTCTGCTCATCGGATTAAGATGACCTTTAGATCGATCTTGCACCTCTCCGAAAGAGGAGTCCAGTAAAATATTGTCATCTTCATCTGAGCATCACAACATGGAGTTTGGACCTAGTTGTCCAAAATTAACACTCCCTCTCAACTAGGGAGGACTCCATCCACCTGTGCAATCCAAACATGGTGTGTCATCGCGCCGTAACTTGCTTTGCTGGCTTCTTTATTTCAGAACAGAAGTGGGTTAGTCACAAAGACATCATTCCCGGCTGACAGATTCAGTACAGAGGTCCGAAACCTCTATAGGACTCACAAAGAGTCTCATCCCAACACGAAGTTGTTTTACCTGACCCAAAGTCAGTTCGAGGTCTGAAACCTCACTATACTTGATCCCAGATCAAGTGGTTGGATCGTGCCATCCTAGATAGAGAGTACGGCAATCTCTGATGCATCCATCAGTCTTTGCTACTAATCTCTAGCTTTTCCCACCTCATTGGCCAAATGAGAGGTACTTCCCATGAGCCCCGAACTCAATGGGCAGGATGCATACGGGGCACAGTTCATGAGAGGTAAACGAACTCAACCATCATAACGGTGGAGAAAAGCACACCAACAAGGTTCGACAAGCCTAGCCTTGTGGTTGCTTATAGCTCCTAGAAGCTATCCCTAAAGCCCCCAGAGCTCCCAGAGCTCATCGTTCCACGATACCAAGATTATCACGGAAGGTTAGGAACTTGACCTTCCCCAGGGGCTTTGTGAGAATATCCACGACCTACTGATCAGTTCCTATATGATTAAGCCTTACAGCGCCTTGTTGTATTATATCTCGGATAAAGTGGTACCTGATATCAATATGCTTGGATCAATCGTGGAACATGGGATTCTCGGACAACCGAATCCCACTCTGGTTATCACAGAGTATCACGATGGTATCTAGCACATGCCCGAATAGCTCACTGAAGAGCTTTCGTAACCAAACTGCTTCACAACAGGCCATACTCGCTGCAATGTATTCGGCCTCTGCGGTGCTCAAAGCCACCGACTTCTGCTTCCTACTCACCCATGATATCAAAGCAGAACCAAGTGTGAAGCAGCATCCCAATGTGCTCTTACAATCCACCACACTGCCAGCCCAATCGGCATCAGTATATCCATGGAGTGTCACTCTCCCGACAGTGTATCTCAGCCCATGGTTTATCGTGCCCCGAAGATATCTCAACAGATTCTCAGCACCAACCCAGTGAATGTGATGAGGCTCAACCATATGTTGACTCAAAGTGTTCACTGCAAAACATACATCCGGATGGGTGTTCACTAAGAACATCAGGGCCCCTACAAGTTAACAATACTCAATAGGATTTGCTAGCACGAGCCCAACAACGTTGCCACTCAACTTCTTAAAGTTGAGCTCCATCAGTGTCGACATGGACTTACAGTCCACCATACCAAACCTTTCCAAAAGTTTCATAATGTATTTTCCTTGAGAAAGGAAAATCTCGCCAGGTCTCTGCCAGACCTCCAGGGCTAGGAAGTAGTGCATCAGTCCTAGGTCCTTCATCTCGAACTCAGCAGCGAGCTCCCTCTTGCATTGATGAATGAGAGGGTCGGCACCTGTCAGGAAGAGGTCGTCCACATACAACACCAGAATGAGAGGCTTCTCTCTATCAACCTTGAAGTAAAGGTTCGGATCAACATTACTACGAGTGAAGCCCAGCTTCATCAGGTAGCTATCTATCCTCTTGTACCAAGATCTGGGGGCTTGCTTCAACCCATAGAGGACTTTCTTCAACCTGCATACATGGGTGTCTCGACCATGGACTTCGAACCCCAGAGGTTGCTCCACATACACCTCTTCCTTTATCGCACCATGCAGAAATGTGTTCTTCACATCCATCTGATGAAGACTCCATCCTTGCGTAGCAGCAAGGGCTATGATAGATCGGATGGTGGTATATCACGCCACAAGTGCAAACATATCATCATAGTCTAGGCCTTCTTTTTGAGAGAAGCCACGGGCAATGAATCTTGCCTTGAACTTTTCAGCACTTCCATCAGATCCATGCTTGATCTTGTAGAGCCATTTCGAGGTGACAATTGTTTTGTCCTCCGGTCTTGGAACCACATCCCAGACATCATTCTTCATTATGGAATCATACTCTTCGTGCATAGCATCCTTCCATACTTGATGCTTTACGACTTCCTCAAAAGATCCAGGCTCAGATTGTACAATAGTGCTCAGGGCTGCTAGATACCCTTGGTATCTATTTGGCTTCTTGCTTTCACAGAGTGTCCCCCTTGGGGCCATATGTCCCTCAGCATCCTCAAGAGTGTCCCTGAGCCATGATGGTCCCTTCCTTATCGAAGGAGGTGGATCAATCGGGTCCATCAGTCCTTCAACATCGAGCATCGTCTCTTCCTTCGATTCTTCTTGATTTCCAGGCCTTGCTTCATGATCTTCCTCGGATCTCGGAAGAATGACTACTTTCCTCGAGGAAGCATCTTCGTCAAATGTAACATCGTGGCATATCTCCACTTCCCTTTGACCAGGCACATAGACTCTATAGGCCTTCGAAGTTTCGCTGTAGCCCATAAACATTCCCTTCTTCCCAAAAGCATCCAGTTTGCTCTTCTTCTCCTTTGGCACATGAAAATAAACAGGACATCCAAACACTCTAAAATGTGAGAGGTCAGGTTTCTTACCAGAGAAAACCTCTTCAGGAGTTTTGGAGTCCAAAGCGGAATGCGGGCATCAATTTTGTATGTACACAGCAGTGTTCGCAACTTCTCCCCGCAGAAACTTTGGTAGACCCTGGTCACATAGCATGGCACAAACAGCTTCCACAATGTTTCTATTCTTTCGTTCAGCAACGCCATTCTGCTCAGGAGTATAGACAGTGGTCGTCTCCCTCTTGATGTCAACTTCTATGCAAAAGTTCTTGAACTTGTTCGTCTCCTATTCAGTGCCATTATCAGTCCTCGGTATCTTGATCTTCTTCCCTGTCAGATTTTCCACCAAGGCTTTGAAGGTATGAAACCACATGAAAGCCTAATCCTTCTTCTTCAAGAAGTATATCCAAGTTTTGCGAGAGAAGTCATCTATGAATGTCATATAATAAGAACGTCCTCCCAAGGATGTCATGAGCAGCATACCAAACAGATCAGAATGTATCAATTGCAAGACATCAGATGTCTTTGTAACGCTTGAGGGGAAAGGTCCCCTTGTATGCTTTCCTTCAGCACAACCCTGACATACACCTTCATGATTATTTGAGAACTCAGGCATCCCCCTCACCACCTTCCTTGCTTCGGGAAGGGCTTTGTAGTGAAGGTGTCCAAACCTCTGGTGCCATAGTTCCATCTATCGGATATTATCACATGTCATCGCTCCCAATGGACTTCCTCCAACCTGGTAGAGTGTATCAAGTCTAAACCCAATTGTGATAGCTTCCTTGAAACTCTTCTTCCAGATACACACCTTCCCATCAATGAATGCCACATTGAAACCTTTGTCTTCCATGGCCGATATAGACACAAGATTCTTCTTCAAATCAAGTACATAGAGTACATCCTGTAAGCAGAGGACTTGACCTTAAGACAAGTGGAGGGTCACAATCCCTATCCCTTTCACATGATATGTGGCATTATCTCCAAGGATAATTTCCAGATTAGTATCCTTCTCAACCATGTCAAAAAGTGCTTCCTTGAAACTTGTGGTGTGCCTTGAGGCACCACTATATATCAACCAGACATCCATAGTGTCGGGTGGAGATGCAGTAGAGAGGGCAGATACAAGAATGAATTCATTTCTTTTATCAACAACATTTCATTCCTCATATCTGGAATTTCTCGACCTTTTGAAAGGTTGACCATTTCCGCCAAAGAGAGCCTTCCTCTTTCCCTTGAACCTGTTATTCCTTTGATTGTCATTCCTTCGGTTGTTGTTGTCATCATCATCAAGAGAATCCTTCTTGAAAGGGCATTCTCTAGCATAGTGACCTAGCTTGTGACAAGTGTAACACTTGACCTTCTTTCCTTGGGCCCCTGCTCTTCCTTTGTTCCTTGGACTACCAAAGTTCTTCTTTCTAGAATGAGCAACGAAAGTAGCATTTCCTTCATTTTCATATTCCTTCATCCTTGTCTTTTCTTGTACGCATCTCGATAGAACTTCGTCAAAGTCAAGTATGACATTGTTATTGAGAATGGTAGTGTTGAACACATGCCATTCGGATGAGAGACCTCGAAGTGTGGTGAGAACCATCTCTTAATCAGCTATTGTCTCCCAAATAGCCACCAGATTATTCTTGATCTCGATCAGCTTCAAAAAGTATGATTGAACAGACTCATCCCTGCCTTTCTTCAGATTCTTCAATTGATTCTTGAAGAATAGGACTTGATTCGCATTGTTGGCCTTGAACATGTTGACCAACTTATCATACATCTCCTTGGATGTGCCCAGCTCAGAGATGTAGGCAACCAGATGTTGAAAATACTGAGAGGGGGGTGAATCAGTGTTTCTTTTAATTTCTTCTCTACAATAAGTAAAGTACTTCTATTAATAGATCACTTATATTTAGAACACAAAATGAACAATGATGGAATAGATGCTTCTATTAATTTCTTCTCTACAATAAGTAAAGTACAATAATGAAATAGGGCTCCAACCCTAGATGAAGACTCCAATCTTCCAGGCTCCTTTTCACATCTTCGCCATCATGTTTGCGAGCCCACTGACATTCATTCCATTCATCACTAGAAAACAACTTTTGCAAGTTTCTATGTTGGGCAAGCATAGATTGCAATGTCAAAAAATGTGTTGCAAATCTAGTGATGGCAAGCCTAATAATTCCCTTGCCCCCTATGTTTTTCCTCATCAAATTCAGAATCCATGAGTGATTGTAAATATATTTTGTGATGCATTTGGCATGCTCTATAGTGCTCTTGATCCAGTTTATTTTGCCAATATCCTCAAGCATGAGGTCTATGCAATGTGCAGCACATGGGGTCCAAAAGATGGTTGGTTGTTTTTCCTCTAACAATTTACCAACAAGAACATAGTTAAAGGCATTATCTGTGATGATTTGAACAACATTTGCCACCCCCACCTCTTCAACAACCTCATCCAAAAGATGAAACAACAAACGTGCATCTTTCACCCTATCAGATGCATCAACTGATATTAGAAACATGGTTCCTCGTGGGCAAAAGACAAGAAAGTTTATGATGGTACAGTTCCTCTGATCAGTCCATCCATGTGACATGATGGTACATCCTGTATGTGCCCATGAGTTTTTGAACTCTTTCAAATAATCATCAATGGACATAATCTCTTTTTGCAAAAGAGATCCTCTTAACTCATGCATAGTAGGGCCTTTGAAGCCCTTTCCAACAGCATATATGGCATCAAAAATAGGTTCATAATATGGTGAACGAGTAGCATTGAAGGCAATATCAGCATCATACCACCATCTAGCAATGTAATCACAAGCAACATCTCTTAATTCTTTTTTCCAATTAACATCTAAAGTGGGTTGCACTTGACCTCTACTTGGAGGACTAGGACCATGTGCACTATCAGAGGGAGAAGAGGGCATGAAAAAACTTTTGATAGTACCCTTATTTCTCATTGCACCCTTACCCTTTTCAGAAATAGACTCCATAGAGGGAGGAACATAGCGAAAGGGGTTTGATGCATCAGTGCAAGGGATAGATGAAGAACCCTCATAATCAAAACTTGGGTTGGCAGCCATCATGTGTTTTAGATTTCTCTTCCTCCCGATTTCAGCCTCTATTTCTTTTTGCCTAATTTTGTCTTCCTCAAACTTCTGAAATTGCTCTTTCAACTCCTTCCTAATTTCCCCAATGTTTTGTGCTTCACATGGAGTAATTTGGCCTCTAAGACCAGCCAAATGTAGTTTCAGTCTATGAATGCCCCCTCCACCCCCCTTAATTTTTCTCTTACAAAATTTGTAATGCATTTGATCATCAATCATTTCAGCATATGCCCAAGTAGCATCTTTCACTCTAGGGGCCATTTTGGACTGAGTTTTTGACTTGGAAAAAAGAGGTTTAAATCTGAAAATGAAAACAAAAAAATATTATTCATTCTATGTTCATTTCTTTCACCAAAAACTATGTTTAACATTTTCAGATTTGCAAAATAAATAAAACAAGCAAAGGCAGATTTTAGAAGAGAAAAAATAAATACCTCTAGCCTCAAGCCTCCTCAATGCAGCTCCAACAAACCAACTTCTCAATGCTGCTCCAAAGCTTGCCCAATAAGCTCCTCACTGCTACTCCAAAGCTTGCCCAAAAGACTCCTCAAAGCTGCTCCAAAACCAACTCCACAACTCTTCACAAATTCCTCACAAATGCTCAAGAAAATTCAATTAGATAGATGTGACGTATTGAAAGGGGTTGGGTAGGTTAAATAGGATGGGGAGGGGTTAGATACACTAACAAAACCCTAACAGCAATTTTAAAACCGGTTTCAAGTCTGTTTTTTTTCATTTTTTTGGGGCCCGCAGCCGGCTGGGAACTGTCTGGCCGATGTTATAAATATAATTCATAACAAATAGTATAAATAGAATAAATACAAATAAATATAATTATTAATAGTCAAATAAGGATTATGTTAAGTAGTCATAGTCATGAAAGGCCACCTAGGTATATAAGCAGGTCCTCATTGTAACAATTATCATCACTTGTACATTTTTATATATAATAAATTATTATTATGAATACTTCTTGTGTATTTTACAATTAAGTCAACAAGCTTACGGTTTGTTGCTCCATTTGGTATCAGAGTGGCGATCTTCTCGCTTGGAAGAAAACACCTACGCCACTGCCACTGGCTGCCTTCAGCTGTTACATGCGGTGCCTTGAAATCGTTGTCGCTCGATGTCTTCATCAATGTCGATGGTCGATTTCAACAAAAGGTTGATCGATCTTGAGAGTAAGATCAATAATTCCCATGAATTCACTAAAAGATTAATCAATCTTGAGGATAATGTTACAGGACATTCTGACGACATCAAAAAACTTCAAGACACGACAAATCAGATAGAAAGACAAATTTGGAAAGACCATAGCGAGTCCACAGACAATCATAACAAAGCAATGCAAAAGTTAAACTCTATTAGCGACAAGATAAATCTAATGCAAGAACCAATATTCCCGAATATTGGACATAGTCAACAGAACAATTCAGCCGATTCAGGAAATTCAGAAGATAATCATGAAGAATCACTACATTCTGCAAAAGATCAAGTTATGAAAATTTCAGATTCAGATAAAAATAATTATGAAGATGACATGTTTGAGAAGGAGAAAGTGGATTATGAGAGAGAGGAGGAAGAAGCTGAAAAAGATGATGAACGTGAAATTAATGAAATGCCTGCCCCCTTAAAGATGTGAATAAACAAAAGCAATTTGAAATTTTTATAGGTGATCTTGATAAAGAAGATAATGAGGAAGATTTGAAGAAAATTGTTGGTAATATTGGTGAAATTAATGTAATACAGATGTTTAACAACAATGCTGATATCAAATCTCGTAAACTTGATGATGATGCTGTGAAACCTTATGGAAAAAAGAGCATGGATAAGCTTATTGCCGAGGCAAGGAAGGCTAGGGAAGAAAGGAGGAAGTTAGAGGAAAGTCTAAGACAATCAGATATACAGCAGCAGCCATTGCCACGGCTGCCAAAGTGGAACCATGAGGCACCTATAAAACAAGCAGTTTATTCCACTGCAATTCAAAACGTGAAAGAAGCTTCTTCCACTGCAACTTATCCCAATATTCAAAATGTGAAGGAAAATATAATGCAGGAGGACAATCCAGCTTCGGCACTAAGTTTTTCATTGTTTCAGGTCATGAAAATGGACAAGAACGAAGCATACATTGAGCTCGTGGAGGAATCTTTGCCTGCGCATCTGGAAGTGGAAATCTTGAAATGGTTGCCTCTTGAACATGTATGTAAATATCGATCGGTGTGTCAGGAATGGAATGCACTTTTCTCTTCCACCAAATTTATAATCAGAAAGTGAAATTAATGAAATCAGTCTGGATTAGTGAACTCTAGAGAGGTGACACAAAACCAGTCTGCTCACGCAGAGGTTGATGCAGCCCCAGGAGAGGGACGTTGAGCCAGTCTGCTCATGCAGAGGCTGACGCAGCACTAGGAGGGTGATGCAGTCCAAGTTGGGAAGTTACTGTGCAGTTTGTTGAGATCAGAAGTATTGTTTCATATCTTCAGTAGTTGCTAGTGTGGCAAAGGTTCTATTGGTGCAGAACAGTGCCTAGCAAAGGTGCTAAAAACGGGAGGGGAACAGTTGCTCGGCAGAAGGAATCTGAGGTTGATCAAGAGGAGGGATCAAAGAGGACTGAATTGTCAGAATTGGTGAAGGATTTTTGGGAGGGAAATCATTGGTCAGAGGGAGCACATTCTCTAGAGGGTTCTTTCGCCATAAAGCCCAGATCCAGTTCCTTGCTGAGTGTAGCAGCAACAGAAGGGAGAAGAGTTTGTGATTTGACAGTTAAGCAGAGATAGTTTCTCATGGACTGAGAAATCAGGATAGGTTGGACGGTGTGTCCAACTTTGTTATCTAGAGGGCCAAAATCTTGACAGTCCTGGATGAGTATGACATCAAGGACTATGTAGAAAATGTCCTAGTTGTGCCTACCGATGCAGATCCCCTAAAGAAATTTAACGAGAATCAGGCGCGGGCAAAGCGCTTGATCATGGATGGAATAAAGGATCACATGGTCCCACATATTGTCCGAAAGAACACGACAAATGAGATGTGGACAACACTGAACACGATGTATCAGGGAAGCTCCATCCAGAGGAAAATGCTTCTGGAGAATCAGATGCGGTTGTTCCAGATGCAGAAGGGAGAGGAAATCAATCCCTTCCTCTTTAGACTTCAGACTATCTGGGACTAGCTAATTGCTATGGGGACAACTCCAGATGAAGGGCTCATGGTGAGGACTGCCCTCAATGTAGTCACCGATGAATGGGAAATGTTTGTCCAAAGCATCTTGGGTAGAGCAGCGTTACCATCCTGGGTGGATATGTGGGAAATCCTTCGCCAGGAGGAAATTAGGAGAATAACCAAGAAGCAAAGCAGAGACGGTGGAGTCAAAGTAAAGAAAAAGGAGGAGGAGGATGTAGCCTTGTATCTAAGATATAGAGGCAGTAAGGGAAGAAGAAGAAGGACCTATCAAAGGTTTGGTGCTTTAAATGTGGCGAACTTGGACACTTCGCCTGCTCTTGTCCTAAGAGGAAGGACAAGGAATCTTTTGATTCCAAAGCAGCAACAGTGAAAGGGGAGGATGGTAGTGACGATGACGTAGCCATGAGTGCTCATGAACCAAGGAAGTGGGGCGATATTGATCTGTAGAGTAGCTACAGATGGTGGCAGGATCCTTGAGGTGCCCAAACTCTTGGATCACATGGCTATGGGAGCCTTAAGACAGTAGCGAGATGACTGGAGCAGTGGGTGCAAAAGATCATGGAGAAGGAGAGGCAAGCTGGGACGCTGAAGTCTGGAGCAGCGCAAAGAAGAGGCGGCAACAGCGTGGAAGCAGCAACGCAGAGGCTGATGGGATTTCAGCAACGCAGACGCAGTGCTTACGCAATGCAGTGCAATAGCTTCAGCGAGACAACGCAGAGCAGCTGCAGAGGGTGCTTCAATGATGATATGCAGTCAGACTGACTTGTCTGCCAGTATTTGGGTGATGGTACTTCAGTTGCTTACTTCTCAGAAACTGAGTTGCAGTGCAGCAGTTAGTAGTGGTTGTGTTATGGGCAGCATGATGCAGCAATTTGAGAGGGAGCTACAATACGGCTGTAGCAATGTCATTGGTAGTGACATAGGCATCAGTACAAAAAGCAGCAGCGCGGTGGATGGAGGGCAGCAGGCCAAGCATCAGCAGCGCAGAGACGGATGTTGAGATCAAGTGACACTTCAGTGTGGAAGTATTGCTAGAGCACACTCCTCGCTATGGAGTGTTGAGATTTTGGGGTAGCATCGGGTATGATCTAGCTCCGAAACTTTGTGGAGGGGCTAAGACACACGAGATCTCCAAGACCTAGAAAGCGTTTGGAGAAATTTCATTTGGTGTAATAGTTATTCAAATAATTAAATTTTTTTATTGGGGACCCTAAGTCTAACTTAGGGAAATTGAAAAATTAAAGTGAATTAAATTACACATGATGAAATGTTCTAAGTGACATGGATCAAGCCTTCTTTTAATCTCAGTGGTTCATAAGAGATTAGATCACGGTCGTTGGTTTCCCAACGAGAAAAGTATAAAGGAAGGGCTTGGGGTCAGTTGGAAAACACACACATTGCAGAGCACTGAAGCTAAGTCGAATTTCTAGGGCGGGGTTTGCTGAGGAATTCGAAGTGAGTTTGCAGTGCAGTGAGGGGCAGAGATCGGCAAGGGATGATCTAATTCAAGGTTGAGAATACAGCATCAGAGAGGCAGCTTGTACCAGGCAGTGTAGAGGCCAGCTAGAGGGACGCAGTCCACGCAGGACCACACAGAATACTTCACAGAGGCTGTGTAAGCCCAACCAGGGTGACGTAGGCCCAGCCAGGTTAGCGCAGGGGCAACAGAGACCCAACCAGGGTGACGCAAGCCCAGCCAGGGCAGTGCAGCACCAATCAGGGTGATGCAGTGGGTACGCTGGCCAGTAGGGATTGACGCAGAGGCTGCATTGAGGGTTCCAGTGGGCCAGAAAGGGCTCGAATTCGTAATTCCCCGCAGAGGGTTGGATTTTTCTGTCTCCAAGTGAAACGTACAATTTCCATATCTTTTCTCTGTAGAGCAGACCATTTCTAGTGCCAAGACTGTTGTATTAAGATTCTGCATAATAATAAAACCCTCTAGAGCTGTTGCACTGGTTTTCCCGCATTGGGTTTTTCCAGGGACATTTGTCCGAAAAATCCGTGTAATTTTGTCACATGTGCATGTTGTTCAATAAATAATCTGTAAATGTCTAGAGTGCAGTTTTTATTTGCTTTAATGTTTTTCTGAATACTTCAGATTAATAACTTGTAAATTAATCATACAAGTAGGCGAAGTAGATCAAGACACTACAGTAGGGTTTCTGCTTTGAAACCTCCACACAGAGTTGCAATGCAGTAGTTGTTGGCAGCAGTACGGAGGGTCGGCAACAGCATAGATGTAGCAGTAGTAATTGGTGGGAAGCAGTGTCAGACATTAGCAGCACAGAGGGGATGTTACAGAATCAGTGTAGTGCTTCAGTAGGATGCATTACTAGAGCACAATCCTCGCTAAGAGGGAGTATTAATTTCTGGCAGCATCGGATGTGCTCTAAGTCTCAAATTTTGCAGGGAGCCTTAGACACATGTATTCCAAAGAACCCAAAATGCGTTATGGGAAATTCAAACCTGATTGTGTATTATTAAAATAATTAATTATTTTTAATGGGAGCCTAAGTTCAAACTTAGGAAATTAAGATAATTAAAGAAAACTAATAAAACTGAGTGTGAATCTTCTAGAAAAAGACGGAGAGCAAGTCAAGTTAATCTTAGCCGTTGATTAGCGATTTAATCTCGGCCATTGAAGTCTCAACAAGAAGATTATAAGGACTTGATGGGCATTTAGAAAATACACCAAGTGAGTCTAGAGATCGATTTTCTCAAGTAAGCAGTGCTCAGGAGAAGATCATCGAGTAGATTCGATTGCAGTGAGGGGCAGTGATAGTTCTGGTTGGAAGATCTATTGATTTTATAGCATTAGGAAGTGTTAGAAGTCTCAAATTTTGATAGAGGCTTGGACATCTGTATTCCAGAGAACCCAAAAATCGTTTGTGGAAATTCCACTCGTATTTTGCTTTATTAAAATAATTAATTATTTTAATGTGATCCCTAAGTGTAAACTTAGGGAAATTAAATAATTAAAGGTTATTAATAAAGCAGAGTGTGAATCTTCTAGAAAACGAAGATCAAGTCATCTTCTAATCTGAGCCATTGATTAAGGATATAATTTGGGTCGATGATTCATCAACGAAAAGACTATAAGAGAAAGCTTGAGGGTCATTTGGAAAGCAAGTCGGGCACATTCTCAGCCCCTGAAGGAAATCGATTCTAAAGTACAAGAATTCGATTTCAGAGGGTGAGTCTGTAGAGGACAAGGTTGCAGAGATGTAAGGAGGAGGGAGAAGTCAACAGAGCCGGAGAAGAAGGAAGACAGAAGACGAAGGGAAGGCAGCACTGAGTAGCAGCACTAGCCCTCCACGCAGACTTACGCAGTGCAGGCAGTGACTGCGTAGAGGGGCTACGCAGATTGACGCAGATTGACGCAGAGGACATCCCGTGTCGGGAATTCTTCCGGATTATCCGAAAAATTCATATTAGGTGTATGCTATTGATTCTGCTCGTCATGAATTTTGTAAATGATCTTTTCAATGCTGAAGATTAATACAAACCCTCATCTGTTGCACCAATTTTCCCACATTGGGTTTTTCTGGTGACAATTGTCCAAAAATAACTATGTTCATGTAGTTGTTTCTATTGTGCTATATTTGTTCTTCTGCTTTTTTATTATAGTGAATATCGTAGTTGTGTTTATTTCAAAATTTACTGAAGCATCTGTAAATAACTTATCATAATAAGTAGGAGAAATAAATCAATTACTACACTAATAATTTTCAGAGTGAAAATTTCACATGGTATCAAAGCTAAAGGCAAAAGACAGAAAGGAAGGTTCTGCAATGGAACAAAGATCCGACGTTAACACAGCTCAGAAGGGCTCACACAATCCTCCAGAGCACATGGAGAAACATAGGGAGCATGACATATTTGTTCTGACATCCAGACTAGAGGAGGATTTCGCTCGTGTGTCAAGCACGACCTCTCCAGGAGTTTGGTATATTGACAGGGGAGCATCTGCTCATATGACAGGAGTTCGAGAATGTTTTTCGAGCTACTAAGAAGAGCAGATGAATTTCCAAATAACAATGGGAAACAAGCCAAGTATACCCTTGTTGGAAGAGGTACCATAATATTTCAGATAGAAGCTGGCAACAAGTTTCAGGCCACAAACGTTCTGCATGTACCAGGTTTGGGGATGAACTTACTCTCGGTGTCTCAGCTCCAGAACAAGAGTTATGATGTATACTTTATTGAAAATAAATTTTATGTCAAACACCCTAGCTGGGAAAGGAAGCCACAAATTGGAGTAAGGAGCCATAAATTATATAAGCTCCAGCTTGAGTCCCCAATGGCACTAATCAGCAGTACCACAGATGAAACGGATCTGAATGAATTATGGCACAGAAGGATGGGGCATTTACACCATGGAGCCTTGAATACTCTCAAGACGTCTGTCATGGTAGCTCTAGAACTCAGCACAAGGAAATATGAGGTCTGCAGGGAGGTGTGTACAAGGGAAGTATGCCAAGACAACATTTCAAAGGAGCAGCAGTAGGGCCAAGAGTGTATTGGAGTTGATACACTCAGACATCTGCGGTCCAATGTCCACGACTGCTCTCAATGATGCAAAGTATTTTGCTATCTTTATTGATGAACCTTCCAAAAAAACTTGGATCTACTTTCTTAAAACCAAAGATGAAGTCTTTGAGTGGTTCAAAGAACTCAAGGCCTTCGTAGAAAATTTAGCCGGAAAGAAGATCAAGAAGTTGTGATCAGATAATGGTGGAGAGTATATTGATAAAGACTTCACCAGTTTCTGCGCAAAGGAAGGCATCAAGAGAGAATGGATAGCTACATACAATCCAAAGCAGAATGGAGTTACACAAAGGAAGAACAGGACCATTGTAGAAGCTGTAAGGGCAATGCTATATGACCAAGACATGCCCAAATTATTGTGTGCAGAAGCCTGCAATACAGCTATGTATGTGCAGAACAGGGTGCCCCATAGAGCATTGGGGAAGGTAACCCCTGAGAGTGTGTTCACAAGCAGCAAGCCTGAGGTGAGCCATATCAGGATATTTGGTAGTATAGGGTATTTCCACGTACTCGATGAGAAGAGGAAGAAGTTGTATCAGTCTGCGGAGAAGGGTTATCTTATGGGTTATAGTGAAAATGCAAAGGCATATCGCATCTATATTCCAGAAAACAAGAAGATCTTAGTAAGGCAGGATGTGCAATTCATGGAGGAGAGAGCCTTCAGAAGATCCCGGGAAATGTCTAAAGATATGTAGGTTGAGGAAGATCCACTAGTACAGCCTCAGCAGCCAAGATGGCTCAAGTACCTCTCCACAGCACAAGGATTCTGAGGAAAGTTCTTCCTAAGAAGAGCAAGCAGGAGAGCAAGAAAATACACCCACTACCAGTGGGAGAACGAGCAAAGGGCTCCAACAAATTCTGAGGGATGCAGAAGAATTTGTTGGAGCCCCTAAAGATGGAAAGAGGGCACGTAGGCAACCTAACAGATACCAAGCATTGGTAGCACAGGTCAGAGAACCCTCTAGTTTTCAGGAGGCAGCTCAACATCAGGTGTGGGTAGATGCCATGGTGGAGGAGTATAGCTCCATCATGACAAATGATGTATGGGAAATAGTTCCTAGACCTCAGAACAGATCGATTGTAGGATCAAGGTGGATCTACAAGATCAAGTATGTTGCAGATGGCAGCATAGAGAAGTTCAAAGCCAGGTTTATGGCTAAGGGGTATGCACAGAAAGAAGGGATCGATTATGAAGAAACCTTTTCCCCTGTAGCTCGGTACACTTCAATCAGCTCCGTCATCTCTCTCGCAGTGCAAATAGGATGGGAGATTCACCAGATGGATGTCAAGACAGCGTTCACGAATGGGGTGATATAAGAGGAAGTGTACATAGAACAGCCAGAGGGCTTTGAGACACATGATCAGAAGACTCATGTATGCAGGTTTAAGAAAGCCTTGTACGGACTAAAGCAAGCCCCAGAGCATGCTATGGGTGAATTGATAGCTACCTGCAAAAGATGGGATTCGTCAAGAGTGACGCAGATCCCAACCTCTACTATCTGAGAGTAGGGGATGAGCAGCTAATATTGGTATTATATGTAGATTATTTGTTCCTTATTGGATCACCTAAGCTCATCAAAGACTGCAAGAAGAATCTGGCTACTGAATTCGACATGAAGGATCTGGGGCAGATGCACTATTTTCTTGGTTTGGAGGTCTAGCAGCAGAAGGGAGAAATTTTCCTTGGGCAAGGAAGATACACTACACAGATCCTAAAGAGGTTTCAGATGGAAAACTGTAGACCCATGGCTACACCAATGGTTACAAACTAGAAGAAGATAGACACGTCCGAGGATGATGAGGCTGACCATACTTTGTATAGGCAACTCATTGGATCATTGATGTACCTGGTCAACACTAGACCAGACATCTGTTATGCAGTGAATACCCTCAGTCAGCTCATGGTGGAACCAAGGAGGGCTCAATAGGCAGCAGCCAAACATGTTCTTAGATATTTGAAGGGGACAATCAAGTATGGGTTGAAGTACACTAAGGACAATGAAATCAAGTTGAGCGAGTTCACTGATGTAGATTGGGCTAGAAGCACAGTAGATCGGAAAAGTACTAGTGGGTATCATTTCAGTCTCGGATCAGGAATGACTTCCTGGTGCAATAGGAAGCTAAAGTCCGTCGCACTGAGCTCATTCGAGGCAGAGTATATGGCAGCAAGCACAGCTTCATGCGAGGCCATATGGATTCTTAAACTGCTCTTGAACTTACTCAAGAACTCAAGAAGTGGATGGAACTGACCAGCATTATGTGTGATAATCAGAGTTGCATCAAGCTCTCTGAGAATCTTGTGTTTCATGACCAGTCGAAGCACATTGACATTCGATGCCACTTCATCAGAGACTATGCCCAATGAGGAGCTGTACAGTTGAGGTACACTGCTACAAGAGAACAGGTGGTAGATTTCCTCACTAAGGCTCTGAGTAAGATTAAGTTTACTTACTTCAGAGAAAATATGGGGATGGTCAAAAAGCCCTTCCAGTAAAGGAATGGGTGGTCTACAGAGACAGAGATCGCTGCAATATGGATCAGGTAGTGGCAAAGATAGTGTCATAGGCAGCAGTACAAAGCACAGCAGCGCAGAGGTGAGAGGCAGCAGCCAGGACATCAGCAGCGCAGCAGATGCTTTAGAATCAGAGCAGTACAGTTGGTGCCTTGCATGAACACTTTCTTCACTAAGAGGGAGTGTTGATTTTATAGCATCGAGAAGTGTTCCAGGTCTCAAATTTTGAGGAGAGGCTTGGACAGCAATATTCCAGAGAACCCAGAAATCGTTTGTCGAAATTCCACTCGGATTTTGCTTTATTAAAATAATTAATTATTTTAATGTGATCCATAAGTCTAAACTTAGGGAAACTAAATAATTAAAGGGTATTGATAAAGCAGAGTGTGAATCTTCTACAAAACGAAGATCAAGTGATCTTTTAATCTAAGTCATTGATTAAGGATATAATCTGGGTCGTTGATTCATGAACGAGAAGACTATAAGAGAAGGCTTGAGGGTCATTTGGAAAGCAAGTCGAGCACATTCTGAGTACCCGAAGGAAATCGATTATCAAGTAAGAGAATTTGATTTCTGTAGAGGCGAGGTTGCAGAGACAGAAGGAGGAGGGAGAAGTCAGCAGAGACAGAGAAGAAGGAAGACAAAAGACGAAGGGAAGGCAGCGCTGAGCAGCAACACTAGCCCTCCACGCAGACTTACGCAGTCCAGGAAGTGATTGAGCAGAGGGGTTATGCAGATTGACGTAGAGGATGTAGGTGGACATCCCGTGTGTCGGGAATTCTTCCCGATTATCTAGAAAATTCATATCATGTGTATGTTATTGATTCTGCTCGTCATGAATTCTGTAAATGATCTTTTCACTGCTGAAGATTAATACAAACCCTCATCTGCTACACCGGTTTTCCCACATTGGTTTTTCGGGGACAATTGTCCAAAAATAATTGTGTTCATGTGGTTGTTTCTATTGTGCTATATTTGTTCTTCTGCTTTTTTATTAGAGTGAATATTGTAACTGTGTGTATTTCAAAATTTAATGAAGCATCTGTAAATAACTTATCATAATAAGTAGGAGAAATAAATCAATTACTGCAGTAAAAATTTTCGAAGTGAAAATTTCACAAGATCTCTTCCTAAGTCTGGAATACATAGCAGAGAAGGCAGAGAAGAGGACGCAGAAGAGGCAGTGTAGCAACGACGCAGGGCCATGCAGAGGTAGCTTTACAGCCTTCAGGAGATCAGTTATTTTGCTTAGGATCAGTCAGATCCAGTGCCGGAGTGTCGGGGTGTGAGACTGGAGGGGGCAGAAGATCAGATCCAGCGAACAGAAGATCCGGCAGAAGGAGTTGATGTAGTTCCTAGCCAAGGTGACACAGATCTGCGCAGAGGCAATGTGGATTTGTCCAGTTCAGCGTGGGTCAGTGTTGGATCTCCAATGTTAGTGCAAGGACATTTTCTCACTAATTATCTGTCAGTAATTTTCTCTATTTGGATGGCCACTAAGGCATCCTAGTTGTATTCAGAACTTCTGTTTAATAATATCAAACCCTCAGTTGTTGCACCAATTTTCCTGCATTGGGTTTTTTTACTTAGTTGAAAAATAACGGTGTCATGTGTGTTTAGTTTTCTTCTTGCTCAGATCTTGTTTCAACGTTTATTTTTTCGTAGCTTATTTATGTAGTGAAGGTTGTAGTGTATTTGCTTCAATATTTACTTGTAGCACACAATAAATAACTTGTATAATCAATCAAGTAGGAGAAGTAATATCATTTTGTTGCAATAGGGATTCCGGGTTTAGGAATTTTCACAACTCTGTCATTCGGCTGAGCTAGAAATATGTGTGCAATTTCTCCACCCAAGCCCTAGTTGTGCACTTGGAAGACCCATCGAATGTGGTAAGGTACATCCTTCCAACAGTGCGTTGTAGCTCTGAGCTCTACGTGTTGAAACCCCCTGTGCCCCTACCCTTCTCGTTCTGCTTGCGCTGGCAGAAATATCTAAAGGAGATAGCAACTCAAAAATCATCCCCCATAGACTGCCATTCTCGGAAATAGTCTCCCATGGGTCTCTCATCCTGCCCACCTTGCTCATTAAGCACTGAAGGCAAAAACGTGGGCAGAGTAGTCCTGGTTGGCCCACTGAAATCTTGTTGGTGAGCCACTAGTGAATGGTGGTCATACTGGTGGGAAGCCCCTGAGGTTTCCCCAAATAGAAATTCCCGATGCAAGCTCCTGTCCCGATTCTGTTGCTTGAGTTCGTCCAACACCTCCTTCTGCCCTCTGTCCAAATCATTTAGGGCCTTTAATAGGCTGTCAAATGTTTCCTGCTCTTTACTCCTTGGTTCCCCCATATTTACCTCCACCACTGCCTGCTCTGGTGCCTCCATATCAGGGGTGATTCCAACTCTCTTTCCCTACTCTGATAAGTCACGTTCTGCTTGTCCTCCAAGGTCATAGAGACGACCCCCACGGCTGAGCCAAGATCAGAGCTTTGATACCACTGTAATATTCCTACTTAGGAAATGCAGTGATAAACAAAGCAAATGCGAACATGCACACAGAGAAAATTCAAACATATAAGTGAACATCCGGAATATCACCAAAAATATGACCCAGCTGAGCCATTTTATTAAATATAACAGCAATACAATGAGGGTTTGGTGTGAGTGCACCTGGGCTTGCCCCAAAAAGGCAAGCTAGACAAGCCCCAAGTGAGAAAATCAAATGCCCAAGTGTTGGAATGTGTGCTTCAGCTCTGCCCTGCGCTGCCCTGGAAAAACTACCCAGTCTGCTGCAAAAGATCAGTTGTTTGACCCACTTGCGGTGCTCAAAAAATTCCGAGGAATTAACCCCGGGCTCCTCTCAAATAACCCAGAAAGGGTTTGGCTTCCAAACCCCGAAAATGGCCCCAATTTCAGCGTGCTCCTCAACTGGCTGGGAATTTTGGCCCACCTGATAAATCACTGCTTCAGCCCTCCAACACACTGTAAAGTGCTAGGGGTTCACTCCTGAAATCTTCCCAAATACCCAGCTCAAATCAGCCCCAAGTGGTCACCTCCCTAGCTCACACGTGTGCCCAGAAACTCCTCCTATGCAGGCCCACGCAATCACCTAGATGGTCACAGTGCACACTGCTACAGCAAAGCTCCTCCCGGATTTGGCTGATCTTTCCCCCAAAATCTCCAGCAAATGATAGTGCAAGGCTCCACCGGAAATCTCAGAAATATTTCTGCTCTTTGCTGACCACTCCAAGCAAATCGTACTCCTCTCCTACACCCACGAAACTGCAAGAAAACCCCCACAAATTACCTGAAGATGATGTTGAAGAAGCTCACAAGGAAATTGACTTCCCTCCTTGGGCTGGAACTCGAAGTCCACCGAAGCAAGGGGGTGAGAAACTCACTTGAGAATCTCAGGTGCAGACTCGACTAAACAGCTCAAGCGTGCTAACTACAAGTAATTGTCAAAATGTCAAAAGCCCAAAACTGATGTGAGTCCCTTCTATTTATCTTTGGATGCCTCTTCCTCATGTGGATCCCATCATCGAACTCCTTCCCTTCCCAAGTAGCTCGAATTTCCTAAGTGGAACGTATTTCCCTCTTGGTGGCCCCCAAATTTCACTAAGAGTTCAATTTTTGTCTTTTTTCCTTTGTGTGGATGCCTTCATAAAAAAAAAATTGGAAGTGGGGTCCTCCAACCCACTTCTCCTTAGTTAGAACCCAAAATTGTCAAAATTGTACAAAATTATATTCTAACTTAGCAATAATTGCTAAGTGGGAATATCACAGAAAACCAAAATCATTAAACAATTAAACACAATAGACAGAGAGATTACCCTGTAAAAAACCTTAATAAAAATCTCCAACATCAAATCGCTATACTCGGTATTTATTTCTCAGCATTTATAGAATTACAATGGTGGTTGGATCTTTGGAATATTACAGATTACAATCACAGGAAATTTATTTAGCATTCCCTCTATTCTCTGCCAATGAACCCCTTTTGCATCACTGTGGAAGAGTTCATAGGAAGTGCTGGCTTGCTAGGAGCATCTGGAATGCGGTCCAAGTGTCCCCATCACTTCAGCTCCCCAACTGCAACACTCTTCCTCACCCTTAGGATTTTGTTGGCAGCATTCCAATTAGAGTTCCTCTTATTCATGTTTTTTCTTTAATTTTTAATTTTTAGGTCTTAAAATGGCAGTGCATCACTTTGTAGGTAAGTGGGTAGCTGGTTGAACTAGCATGGGGCCCTTCACACTGTCAACTATATCCTCCTACGTCATAATCAAATTCCATAACCACAACCTTCACTTTCGTAGCCAAAAGCTTCTAGTTTTTCCGAGTGATTTGCATTGATTTGGGCCATTAAACACTTCGATGTTTATTGCAGATCCTTTTTGGATCAAGAAGAGATGTCTCCCTAGTTCTACAGATTCTCTCACAAAAACTCCACCCAAAATTCTTCTATTTTAGGGACGACCCCAACAGAAGAGAAGGGATCTTGGTGAAAACAATCATTGCACTCTTCCCACCTACCTGCCTGCTTGACAGAAGCAATGATTATGGACTTGCGCTAGTTATTGGAATGAGATTTCCTGTTACTTGATGCATAAAAAGATCCATGCATGATTTTATACAACCTGAAAGGATATACCAGAGTTCGTGTTCAAAATTTATTTAAGGTTCAGAATCTACATGGCAAAGGGAAGCCTACCACAGAATGCACCATAGATCATAAAAATTGCATTTCCCTTCATTTAAATTTTAAGCAGCAAGATTACCTAAGTTGAAATTAATTTCAATTAGAAGTTGCATAGCTAGAATTATAAATACAGTTTATTGTACTCTGGAAATCAGAAAATTGTAAATAGGCAAAAACTTATTTAGGAAAGATGAAATATAGGCTCACCCAACAGCTGTAGCACCCCAAGAAGCCATGTTGTAAATAGCTTTGCTGCTATCCCATATCTTGTGGAGTTTTCCTTTATTTTTTGTAACAGCAAATGTTTTCTTCAAAGCTGGACAGTACATAACTAATAAATATGCATGTCTTGGACTTATTAGTTACTACTGAAAAACATTTAACGAAAAAGCATGCAAATGTCTGGTCCTCAAAGAAAATAAGCTTGATGCTACATCGTTTTAGTATTTACATGGAATAAAATCATGCTATAAAACATTTCAACACATAAAACTTTAAGTACAAGGAGTAATCTCTAATAACGTAGGGTAATACCTTCTTGAAGTTGCTCAGGTGTCATTTCCTGCAAGATAATTCCAAAGAAAATATCAAAAGAGAAACCATAAGATTCACATGATTCTTTCGCAATTATTGAGCACAATCTACACATTAATACTAAATAGACTTTATGCTGTTAATTATCACATTAATATAACAGACAATTAACTTCGGGCAATGAAGTTATCCCTTTAGGTTTATAACTAGTTGTTAGCAGTTAAATATAGGTTTCAGTTAAAATTTAGAACACTACTACATGGTACAAAAATATATTCTTTTGTTGAGAGTATTTTTGCAAGCCAGAAGCAGATGCAAGTGTGTATGCAACAAAATAAAGTCACATGTATTGTATGTTGATGTTATTAGCTCGGACAGGTACTTGTGCATAGGCTCGGTGTCTAGCATGCAGAGGATGTCATATTTTCTCCTTACGGTGCTTGCTTGACAAGAGTAATTGATTATTATGATTTCCTTTCTAAGTTTAGCTTAGGAGAAGTACACTAATTATTTAATTAACTAATCTTGACTATTTAGCCAAGTTTCTAAGTATAAATTATTTAATTATTTAAAGTGACTTAGATCTAATCTCTACCATTGATCTCAATTGAGGCTTAGGATCTAATCCTAGCCATTGATCACTTAAGATATTAGGGCTAGAGATTTGGCTTAATGAAATTATAAAATAGTCCCAAGGGAGAGGTGAAAGACACGTGATTGAAAGAGTGATTTTCTCAAGGAGCGAGAGACTTGAGGACTGAAGCGAAGGGAAAGGTGTGTAACAAGGAATTTTCAGTGGTGAAATTGAGAGGGAGGCTGAGCTTGTGGAGGAGGAGGCTGAGTTTTTTGGAGATAGACGCTGAGTTTTTGGAGCAAGCTGAAACCAGTGAAGAGAATCCGAGATTTTCCAGCAAGGTTGCCCAATGCGTAAGGGGCCATACAGGTGGAGAAGGAGGCTGATTTTTGCAGGTGGAGGATCTGAGATTTCCAGGGCCAATTTTTCCAGTGAGGCTGAATTTCTCTAAAGGCTGAAATCCCAGTGGGCTGAAATCAAGGTTTCAATTGTACTGTATTTTCTGTGTATTCTCTGTGGGTGAAGGCCCTAATTTTCCAGATTTAATAAAGTGAATGAAAATATGTTTGGACAGAATTTCTGCTCTTCCTGTGGTTGATTTTTCCTATTTTATTTCCGCTACAATGTTATTTCGGAAGTTAAAAATACCAGTGTTTATTTTCTAGAATATTTCAGAATTTATTGAGCAAAACTTTTTTTTTGGGTATAAATTAATTGTTGAGGAAAAAGATATCAGACCTGGTATTAAAAGTTAACATTGTATGGAGTGTGCATAAATGTAATATTCCTACAGATTGCAATCTCAAAAACATGCAAGCACATGAATTAAACACCAGAAATATGAACCAAACTCAGCCATTTTATTAATATGAGCAGAATGGGTACAACAGATGGTAATAGTAGAACCCGGATTTCCTACAAGCAAGCAAGACAAAACTCAAGTGACAATAATGAAGCCCAAGTGTTGTAGAAGCTCCTCCCCAATTTCTGTGTTGACCCAATAAATTTCTAATACTACTGCGAGAGGAAATGGAAAATTTGCCCTCAAAAGTGCTCAGAAAATTCTGATAAATTACCTAGTGCATTTTCTCAACAAGGCCAACAAAACCCTAAAAGGGATTGGCCCTAAACCAACTCTCCACGAAACCCACAAAGTGGTGCAAATTGTCAGCTGACTAGTAAAACGCACTGCTGAAATAAAGTGGATTTTTGGCCTGAATACCCACAAAATCCAAAAAATGTTTGGGTTGATTCCAAGTGACGAGAGAGCCCACCAAATACTGTTAGTGGCCCTCTGGCTGGCTACACGCACTGTTGAGAAATAATGCTCCAGAAACTCTCAAATCCTCTGTTGTAATGCCACTAAAATTCCACACAAAATCCCCTCTGGAATCTACCTTCTCCTCTAGCCAATCTCATTCGGAAATTAGTTTCCCTCTTCCCCTACGCAAGCTCTCTAGTGAGCTCTGCGCATTGCCAAAATGGAGAAATTTGGCCCACCAAATGGCCAAGACTTTTTCCCTGCAAAACACTACCAAAATTCTGGTCTCAAGGTAGGAAATCTCTCTGCAAATCACAGGATCTCCCGATTAATTCTAGCTAAAGAAATTTAAGCTCCACACACTGCCTCTATGCCAAGGAAGTACGCAAAACTAGGTGAACACTTGCAATAGAGCTATGTGGAAATCCTAAATTGGACTCCCCAAATATCCTCACTAGGGAGACACTCGAAGTTCTCCGAAATGAAGGTGGAATTCCACTTGGAAATTTTGTGCTAAACAACACTTCTCTTCTTGTGCTAAAGAGCTCCAGGAGAAGATGTAATGTGAAGTGTAATAGTCAAAAGATGATTAGCAAATGCCGTAGTCTAACTAGACTGCTTTTTCGCCCTGAAAATCATGAAAATTCCGGTAAGATTTTAAGAAAATCCGGCATGGATTTTTGTAAATCCACGTTATAACTATCAAACTTTAATATTTTGGGTGTCCTAGAGGTTTTTGATGGTGTTGAATCTATTTCCACCATCAAAATCATGATTCAAGCACATTTACTGTAAGATTTCTTAAAATGTTTTGGCCCGGATTCCGGCCAATTTTGGCTATCCGGGCAATTCCTCCGTCTCGTTAGACAACTCCTTAGCAAATGAGTCCATTCCCCTTTCATAATTTCTCCTCATGCTTCTAGACTCCTTTTTTAATTATTATCTTATTGGTGGGGGTCATTTTCCACTAAGTGACTTTTGCCTCCATTTTAATAAAATAATAATTTGTTGTCAATCTAGAATAAAAATAATACTTGCCACCTTTCTCCAAAATAATATTTGCCCCTTTTATTTAATATAGCCAAAATTAGGCAAAATCCTCATGCTCACAAAATTGGGAATATTACAATAAAATTTTAGTTATTGTCCACACAGATAATTTCATATAGGAAAGGATAAAATTGTATAACTTCCTAACAATACAATGCAAGATTCTTCAAGAAAAGGATAATCATAATAAATAATAACAATTATATGATAAGATATAAATTATTGGTCACATCACAAGTTGCAGATGTGGCATTATCGTTGAGGTGGTACCATGCTTCCACAAGTTGGACGAGCTAGCAGAACTGATGGGCGCTTTTACTTCTGAAGGTCTTGTTACTGCTCAATCTAGTAGGGGCCCTAGGAGGAGTACCTAACGGAAAACTACTAGACCAAATGGCAACAATGGGACAAGGACCAATTGTCACCTCAGTCGATGTCCCCTGCTCTTTACAAACTTTCATCGATGGGAAGAGAACCAATATGGAGGAATCGCTTGAATGATAGGATCAATGGCAAGGTATAACGTGATTTCCAGGGCCCATTCAAAGGAGAGGCTCAATGAATGGTTCAAATGCTTAAAGAAAAGCTAAAAGGCTCCCCAAAAAAGACCTATGAAGGATGACCTCGAGCTTAGGAACATTCAACGATGATGAATGCCTAAGATCAAAACTTCCAAAATACCTCACTTGTAATTGATGTGTTTACACTAGGATTCAAAGTGAGGCAAGGATTGTTAAAATTTGAAAGTTCTATGCGGAAATTTAAAAATTATTTGCATAAACTTGAAAGTTCTATGCAAAAAACTGAATGTACTTGTAGAAAATTGGATTTACTTTGAATAAAATTGAATGGAATTGAATGTAATTTGCAAAAATTTGAATGCACTTTGCAGAAATTTGAATGTACATTGTAGAAAATCGAATATTCTACGTTGTTACACAATTACTTAGAATGCAGATTTCTTCTTCACAACTTTTCAGATCGGTAATTGTAGATAGAAAATAAACTTAAGTATCATATGAAGAAAGCCAAGCACAAATATGAGACACCGAGAGTTAGGTCCAATGATCAGGGAAAAACCCACAAGGGGAAAACCCAAACAATTCTTCTTCTATTAAATTTCTTCAATTGTTCAACATAGTATAGAGAGAGAGAGAGAGAGAGAATGAGAATGAATAAAGTCATCAATGTCTCATCAACTTGCAGTTGAAGTGCTCTTGCTTTTTGCTTGAAGATCTCCTCCTTCTCTTGATCAGATCTTGTCCTTCACACTTGCTCCAGCTCTTCCCTTGCTCTTACTCTTCACTTGCTCTCACACTTCCCTTGCACACACTCAACACTAGCTCTCCTTCTTCACAACGAACATGTTGTTAGCCACCTATAAAAATTTGTCATATCAAATGGTGGCTAAAATCTTTTTTAGCCTTTAAGAAACAATTCATGACCAAATTGTTAGTTCTTAAAGTCTTATGATGATCTCTATCCTTGAGTTAATCTTCACTGCCGTTTCCCTCATAATCCTAAAAATCTGCTGTTTGCCAAGAGAAGACTGCTTAAAACCCCATTTTCCATCATTTTTACCCCTCTTTTTCATTCATAAAACAACTCCATTTTCCTCCCTTTTTCCTCCATAAAATCCCCTCCATAAGCCCCATTTAACCTTCAAAATCATTCACAAATCCCTTTAAAACCTTATATCTCCCCTTTGTCTGGTTTTAAAATGCCTTCATTTACCTATCGGAACCCTGTTTTAGTCCTGAAAAACCTTGTTTTTTGGTATAAAACACCCTTTTTATATTATATAGGACTTGAGCCCCCGAGGGCTTATTTTCTTTAAACCTCCGCCTCATAAGACCTTAAGCCCCTCAACCGGGCACTAAAGGGCTTAAAATCTTTTCCCGAACCCCTTTTCCTTTGTATTTTCATAAAACCCGACTTTCCTTTGTATTTTAATAAAACCCGACAGTTCAAAGTTTCAACGAATATCGACCGTCGATCTAAACCGATAAACGGTCATCGGCTCATCACATTGCAAATTTCGCTTTATTCTTTCCCTTTTCCTCCTCCGATGTCGATCTCCCCGATTGAATCTTAGCCGTCGAATCCACAAGAACCGATGGCTAAGATCTCGTCACACTCCGCCCATAGCCTTTCTCCATTACCCCTCTGATTGAGTATTGACCGTCGATCTTACTCCCAGATCCAACGGACAACGCTCAGTCACATGGCGCAAATCTCAAAATGCCATCCCCTTGTCTCCTCCGATTTGCGATCCCCGATTCAAATCTAACAGTCCATTCATAAAAATCTAACGGCCAGCGCTTAATCGCGTCGCGCTCACCCCTCACACAATTCCCCACCATCTCGATCTTGCGATTAGATCTTCGTCGTTGATTCTCTAAAATCCAACAGCCCACAAACACTTCCGCTTTCAAACCTCGCTCTTCTCATTCTCCCCCTTCAACAGATCTCCGTCGTCCATTCCTACAGATCCGACGATCAAGATCTATCCCGTGCAACTTCCTCCATCGCAATCTTTCCGCACTGTCAAATCTCGGCCCTCCTATCCAACCGCTGAGATCGCATTTCGCAAAACTTTTGCAACATAATATTAACACCAGAAAAAAGTCCGAAACCGGTGGTATTGAAAAGGACACAGGTCAACGAGTGTATCGTATCGCATTTTTTTTTGGCAAACTGCTCACCCCCCAAAAATTTTGCGAAAACCACTAATGGTTTTCCGCCAAACCACCTACCCTCCGCAGTGTTATTTCGCTTTTAATCTTGGCCGTTCATTGTTTTGATCCAACGGCTCAGATTACTCTGTGACCCCAAATCATTCGCCCTTCCCCTTTGCTCCCTAGCGCTCCATCAAAAGATCTTAACTGTCCATCGTTCTAATCCGACGGTCCTGATTAAATTTCCTCCATTTTGTTATACCATTTCCCCCTCCGCATTATAAATTCCCGATCAATCTCTGTCGTTCATCGTCACGATTGAACAGCCCGGACTTAATCTTAACTTCATTCACCCAACCGCCTCCCAATTTACCCCATCAAGTGATCTCCACTGTTGGTTGTTTTCATCCAACGGCCACAATTTAATCTCGCACCCGAGATATCCAAAGCAACCTTTAACCCATTTTTCACGGATTTTCTTAATTTTTGTTCGTTTTTTGCAGGTTATTAAGTTTTTGTTCGCAGTTTTAAAATGAAACAAAAGCCAGGGATGACGATCCCCAGGCCATTTATTCATGAAGAAGGTGAATCCACAGGATTCAAATTATGATTCCCCCTGTGCCTCATGAGCATTTGAGAAGTCGCAAAACCTTTGCGCGCCTGCAGAACACAGTGAATATCAAACAGCCAAAGAGTATCAGTGTCAAAGGATAAAACCAGAGAAAAAATGAAGATTAAGGCTAATTAGGCCTAAAACACAGAGCAAAGACAGATTAAAGGTGTTTTAGGATAAAACAAAGAAATCTATCAGTCTGAAAAGCCTCCACTGCCACATCAGAGGCTAATTGAATCCTCTCCAGCTACCACAGTGCCACCTACATCTTTCAATAAATCAGAAGAAGGCAGAGTTATTGCCTAAGTCAGTGATATTTTGCCTAAAGACAGCCAGAGTTATTGCTAACTCGCCTAAGAGTTTTAAAGTCAACAAAATCTGCCCAGCATGCTTAATACTTAATGAAAATCAATTGATTCAAAGGAAATATCAGAAAGCTTCTCCATTGAGCCCTCAAAGGCCGAGAAGCATTAAACTGTATTAATTGAGCCTAGAGATCTTTTCTCTCATCCCACCTCCTCATTTCTTCTATAAATACTTCTATAGAAGATGAGATAAAGGTTGGTCTCTGGATATCTATTGCATGTAAATAGTTTACTGAAGCTGTTGTAGCACTGTTTGTAATTGAAGATACCTAAATTGAGATGAGAAGTTTGAAGCTGTAGAGACCCACTGGACTTGAAGATTGTAACTGGTTTGAACATCAAATACAAGCTGATTTATGGGATCCTGGTCTATGTCAATGGTGATGTGTTTCTTATTGTAAATTGTTATTTTCTTTTTGTTTCCATTTTGTCCACTTTCTCTGATAAAGAACAACAAATATAGAGCTAGGATTTACTGTTACAAGTACCCTACTCTCACTGATAAGCTTTATCTTTATGTTTTCCTCCAATTGTGTATTTAAGAATGATTTAATACAGTCCAAGCAGTTAAGGAATGTTGGTCTTCCCACTTCTTACTATCTAAACTTTAAACGTTGTTCTTGAATGTTATTTTCATTACTTGCTAAGTAGAGTTGGACTAGGAAAGTTTATGGTTTTCCCTGTCTTCTAGTTCTTCCTCCAAAAGTTGTTTGAAAGTTTCCCTGAGAGTATGTTGAAAGCAAGATAGGTTCAAAGTCCTTACCTGATCTTAGACTACTTTTTATGTTTATCTTGAACGTTTTCCTTTTAAATATGCTGAAAGCAGGATAGGTTCAAAGTTCTTACTTGATCTTAAGCTATTCTAAGTGTTTTGAATGTTTTCTATTGAAAGTACATCAAAAGCAGAATAGTTTCGAAGTACTTACCTGATCTTAGATTACTTTTATGTCTTTTCTTAAGTGCATGCCAAAAGCAGGGTAGTTTCAAAGTACTTACTTGATCTTAGGTTGCCCTTTGTTCCTTCATCTATTTGATTTCCTTCATCTATTTGATTTCCCTTTCTTATTGTTTCATTCCATAAAATCAACTTAAAGAGATCCTTTGACATAGATGACTTGCCCCATGGACCACTTTTGAACCTCGTTGTTTCAATTAAATCCTCTAATGACTCCATAGCCCAATGGATTGAAGCTGCTCTTTGCCTATTTTATTAGCTGAAACCAAGGTTTTGAAATCGCGATCGGGATTAAATCGGCGAGGGGAAAAAATCGGAAAAAATCGTAAAAATCGGGAAAACATCGGGAAAAATCGGAAAAAAATCGGCACATACAAAAATATTCATTTTTTTTCAATTTTTTTAATATCTAAAGCATCTACAGCATAAAATGAAAGCATTGACACATAAATATGAAAAAAAACTAATATATAAGATGTGTAATATCATGTCTAGTGCTACATCACAACATAAAACTGAATCCTATGCTGAATACTAAGTCCTGAGTCTCAAGAGTCAACTCAGCCTCAAAATATCAAACAAAATATAATAATGTATCTCATATCATGAGTCATAATGTCATATACAAAGGAATGTCAATGCACCATATAACCTATGGTCCTATACTACTGATTTCCTCTGCCCCTCTTGCGAGAAAATACAACAGCTTTGCCTTTCTCTCTAGATGAAGAAGCTGATGGGACTGGCAATGGGCTCTGTCGTGCTCTAGAAGTAGACACTGAAGCACCAAAACGGGAACCTGAAGCACTAGGAGCTAAAGGAGGCAAACCACGTCCTCTACCGGTAGTAGTGGTAGGTGGTGTCACCTCCTCCACCTACTCCCCCTCCTCCTCCTCCTGCTCCTCCTCCTCGTCCTCCTCCCCCTCCACTACCTCCTGCTCTATCCAATAAGGGGCTGGCTCCATGACAGGCCTCTCAGCCTCAACCCTCCATTCAGCAGTGATGTCAATCGCATCTAAAGAGATGGCCTCCATATCAGGGGTCCTCTCAAGTTGTCTCACCCACAATCTAAGATTGTAGTAGACGTAAACCATGTCATTGAGCCGCTGGGCCTCCAACCTGTACAAAGGTCATAAATTAATAAATTAAATATTTAAAAAAAAATATTTAATGAATTCAAAAAATCAATTGGAATATTTTAAGTTTTTTACCTGTTGCGCTTTTTGGTGTGTATTTTTTCAAATACACTCCAGTTGCGCTCGCATCCTGAAGCGCTACATGTTTGGCTGAGCATTCTAATGGCAAGTTTTTGGAGTTTTGGTAATCTACCACCGTAGCTCCTCCACCATGCATCTACAAGTTACAAGTTACAACAAATAAGATAAACTTATAAAGTTACAAACATAAGAAAAATTTTAAAATAATGAAAATCTTACCTGGCATTTTAGTAGTCCTATCCTGGACAGCCATGTCGAAGCTCAAGTTGCCACTTGCCATTCTATATACCTCCATCTCTTTGGATATCTCTGCACGTTCTGATGGATTTGGCACCATCTTCTGAACACAAATGAAAAATCCATTCATGACCTCAGCATCAAATAGGAAACTACATGAATAAGCAAATGCGGGGTTCAAGAAGACCCCTGCAGCATGAATGGGACGATGGAGTGTGTTGTTCCATCGATCATCAATCACTTCCCATAAAAGAAGTTGTCTCTGAAACCCCTCATCATCCTTATCATCATAATAGCTGCGAACAGCTTCTTTGGCCCTATCCATGGCCTCATACAATTAGCCCATTGCGGGCTTGTCTCCATCCACCAATCTAAGAACCTTTACCAAAGGTTCAGTAATGCTGCACACCTCTTCCACTCCAGCCCAGAAACTTTCCTGATATGACACCAACCTGCAGATGGCCTCTCCCTCTGATTTGCGGCTGATAATCAAAGCACGCCATTCATCTGAAAGAAACATTCTCTTCAAATCCCACTTAGAATTCAAGAGGGATTGAAGAGATATGAAACTAGTGGCAAATCGTGTAATAGCAGGCCGCATCAACTCCTTCTTGTTGGTGAATGTCCTGATCAAATGAAGCACAGATGCATGATTATATATAAATTTTGTGATGCTCTTTGATGATTCTACAATCTCTTTGACAAAATCAATCTTTCCGATGTCCTCCAACATCAAATCAAGGCAATGTGCAGCACAAGGTGTCCAAAATATGCTCGGATACCTCTCCATAAGCATCTTGCCAGCAGAAACATAGTTTGCAGCGTTGTCCATTATGATTTGGACAACATTTTGGGGCCCAACCTCCAGAATGAACACATCTAATAAATCAATTAATAATCTTGCATCTTTGACATGTGCAGATGCATCAACAGATTTCATAAACATTGTCCCCTTGGGACAACTAACCAAGAAGTTAATAAGGGTCCTACCCCTTTGATCAGTCCAACCATCTGACATCACAGTGCATCCTGTGACTTCCCATGATGCCCTTAACTCTTTCAATCTCTTGGTGCAGTCAGCTTTCTCATTTTGCAGAATGCGCCCTTTAAGGTCATGATATGTAGGGGCTTTGTATCCTGGGCCAACAACAGCGATAGCATCAATCGTAGCCTGATAAAATGGATTGTTCCTGGCAACATTGAAAGGAATATCACTCCAAAGAAACAGTTTGCCCAACAACTTATCAGCTTCTTCCTTCTCCTTTTTTTTAATAAGGGAGGAGATAGATGGTTGTGCCTCGTGAGTGGTTCTAGGAGCAAAAAATGAGGAGGCAACTACGGGGCTGCCTGTAGAAGAGGCTGATGCTGAAGAGCCACTACCACTCTCACGTTCAACTCCAAACCCTGATATTTGACTCTTCAGAGCTGCTTTGCTGAGTTTAGTGGTTTCTATTTCTCCCAATGAGTTCATGGCTCTTTTGATTATTTCTGGATTGGTGTTTGTGCAAGGGCCTACTTCATGCCCAGGAATTTGTGCCAGGTGGTATTTCAACCTGTATACCCCCCCTGTCATGTGATGACCACATAATTTGCAAGTCAAGTTTGATTGGTCAAACCCCTGATCAGGTTCACCAAATTCCCATAAAGGATCTAATTTCCTTGGCATGTTGGAAACTTTGAACTTTGAACGTTGAAATTTGAACCTAGGGCACAAGAAAAATTGCAAGTTAAAAAATAAAATTAAAAAAATTACAATTTTACACAAAATTTTGATTTTTTTCACAAAAAAAAACCCTCAACTCAATGCAAAAATAATGGGAAAAAATACATGTTGAAACACAAGAAAAAATAATAGGAAGAAACTAAGAGCACAAAAAGAAATATAAAAAACAAAATTTAACAAACAATTTTTTGCATTTTTGACCAAAATAAACCCTCTCCTCTCAATAAAACAAAAACAAAAACAAAAAAAAACACAACCAAATGCAATCACAAATGATGAAAAATACATGGGTAATAGAAACTCATGGAAGAACAAGAAAAAACGAAAAAAATTGAGTCAAATTTGATGCCCATACCTGGAAAAAACGTTTTGCCGGAGACACTTGGTCCAAATTCGATTTTTGTTCGCTTGGCTTGCAAGAAATTCTTCACTTTTGTCCAATCTTGGGCTTGTAGATCACGTATCTCCCTCCTTCACTCTCCTCCTTCACTCCATGTGAAAATGAAAAAAAAAAAAAACATCAAAATCGCATTTTAACCCCGTTGTTTTAGCATGCCACGATTTTTTCGTATCGAATCGCGATTTTTTGCCGATCGGCGATTTTTTCAAAACATCAAGAAAACATCGCCGATTAAATCGTTCGCCCGAAAAAATCGCGATGTTCGCTTCACTCGCTGAAACATTCCTTCACTTTCATACACCTTCACCCTTCATTTAGACTTCTTTCAACTTCATTATATCTTTGCCCAACCAAAACAAACAAAAACCTTGTTCTTCATAACTAGCCTAATATCACATTTCAAACCTTAAAAATAAATCAATCTTTGCACTTATAGAGAGATCCCTCTCTGGATTTAGGAGGGCTAGATCCTAGAATCCCAAAGTGGTTCAAATGTTGTCTCTACAGCTTTAGTCTTGCCAATCTGCTAAAATTACAGAGACCTAACATTTCTGGCGACTCCGCTGGGGAGATTCTGAGTAAAATCCTTAAAACAAGACACTCAGTACTCTGTGCAGTATAAGTAGCTTTCTTCAGGCACTACCAAGCATGTTGGTAATCATGATAGGACTTATTTGAATCAGTGACAAACTAAGTAATCCTTAGGATTCTCATTGACCTTATCAAACCTTGAAGGAATCAGCTAGCTAAGCCATAAGAGTAAACTTTTTCTATCTCATCACCGTAGCTAAGTGTTGAAACAGATTTAGGACACTCTCATAACCCATAGGACTGAAAAAACTCAGAAAACCCAAAAATATGTCAAATTGGTATTCAAATCAATAAATGGTGGTGGACCATAAAACATTTTACCTTTTACAAGCTAAAAATTTCCACCTGGTGACTCCACAATCATAAATTGACCCAAAGACTCCACTGGGAAACCCATTACTATCATAACATCATCCAAACTCAGTTAAGAAGACTTTGAAGATTAAAGTTTTCTTGCCAAAGATCAGTTAGCCTCCTAAAGATTGTCATATTTGGTTAGACTTTTCTTGTTGTTAGGTCTAAAAACATAGCATAGTGGCTTCTAGAAAAATCCATACTAGAGCCTATCCTGACCCAAATCCTCCTAAGATAGTTGATAATCCTGAAAGAATCCTTAGGAAATCTCCTAAGGCCAATACTTCAACTATTGTTAGGTCACTCCATAGAGCTAATTCAGTCCCTGAAAACCTTGCAGCTCTACAAGATTCACAAGTTGACTTAAGAAACCCATTCAGAACTAGGTCACTTGAGGATATAGATCAGATAGATTTTGAGCCTCCACCTTCATCCCAAGATAGAAGTGAACATCCTGGTAGTAGAGAAACTACTCCACCTGATTTGCATTTCCTTCATAATTTTGGTTTCTCTCACTCGAGATCTGCTCAACAATTTCTTGCTGGTCCATCCACTTCTGTTACCTACACATCCACTGTTCAAACTACACCATTCCATTAACCTCCTCCATTTGTAAACCCCCCACTTTTTCAACAACCTCCTATCATGGCAACATGGTATGCTCCCTTAGTCCTTCCTTTACCTTTAGTCAATCTTCCACAGGACTATCAGTCCAAGATACCATTGTATGATGCCAGTGGTGCTACTGCTGCTTCACAACATGTGGACAAAATGAATGACTATTTTGACAGAAATGAGATAGATGATGAAACTGTCAAACTTATATTATTTGCTCAAAGTTTAGGGAGAGAAGCAAGAAAATGGTTCAAAGGCTTAACCCCTAATAGTATCAATGACCTTCAAGCCCTCCATCAATTATTCCTAAACAAGTGGGAAGTTAAGAAAAACCCTCTCCAAATACTTGCAGATTATAATAACCTCAAAAGAAACACTAGGGAAAGTGTTCAAAGTTATTGCACTAGATTCAATAGTGTGTATAATGCCTTACTCCCAGAATCGAAACCTCCACAAGGCTCAGCCTTGAACAAGTTTCCTGAAGGATTTGATCCTGAAATGGCCTATCAGCTGAGAGAAAGAGACCCTTTAACTCTAGAAGATGTGCAAAAAGGAGCCTTAGCTGTGAAAGTAAATTTGATGGAGAAAAGATCGAGGATGAAGAATGAGAAGAAAGTATCATTTAGGGAGGAATCCGCACCCTCCACCTCTAGCTCTAAAATGGAAAGGATGATGGAGGAAATGAGCATAATTAAGAGAGCACAAGCTAGTCAAAACCAATCAGCTCTCCAAAACAGAAATCAACCTCAAAATCAAAATCAGAATTTTAGGAGAAACCAACCTCAAAACAGAGCAAGGGATAATGATCAACAGATTACACCTTCTTTTCATCAAAACTATATAAGTGAGGTTGAAGAAACCATTGAACAAACAGAAGAAGATGACATAAACATGTTGGGAGTAGACAATGATAATTTTGATGTTCATTACAATAGGAAACAAGGTCTATACACACCCTATGATGATAAAAGAGCAGAGGATGAATATTACTATCAAGAGTTGGAAAATGTCATCATAGAAACTCCAAAAGAATATGACCTTAGGAGTAAAAAGAATCAGGAATCTCCCAAGACTAAAACCTCTGAAAATTCTGCAAAAAACAGCCCTGTGAACAAAGCCAAAGCTACAAAACAGAAAGACAAAACAGTGGCTGTAAATTCTGATCAAAACAAAGAAAAAGGCACTCAAATTAATGAAAAACAGAGTGCAGATCTTAGCAGCATTAGCACCTCAACTAGTGCTCCTATAAAAACAATTTTGACCAATGTAAATAGAGAAAATTAGCAAGTTGGTTTTGCTGATAGAATGGTGATCAACAAGGCTGAAACAAACATTGTAAAAAATCAGATGCCTTTTAGTTTGGAACAGGAAATTGTCAAAATCAAAATCTCTGTTCCCCTCACTGAATTAGTCACCCAAGATGTATACAGATCACAAATTTTGAAAGCTTTCAACATAGAAGAAAATAATGACCCTGTCAACCTCAATGATGACCAACCAGATCTTTTATTTGGTCCTAAGATTGAGGGAAGATACCAAGAAGGGTCAGTTCCTCCTTTTTATGTTAGTTTGAAAATTCATAACAAAATTTTACACAATGCCATGCACGATTCAGGGGCCTCTCATAATTTAATGCCCAAAGCAATAATGGAGAGCTTAGGCCTTGAAATCACCAGACCATACAAAGATCTATACTCCTTTGACTCCAGTAGAGTGAAATGTTTAGGTTTGATCAAAGACCTCTGTGTTAACTTAGCACAAATACTAGCCAAGTGTTTAGTGATGGATATTGTAGTGGCTGATTTACCCCCCAAGTATGGTATGCTGTTATCAAGATCATGTGGAGCTAAGTTACAAGGAATAATGCAAATGGATATGACATATGCTACTATCTCTGTTTTTAATCAAACTAAAAGACTTTATAGGGAATCTCATATGCAATACATGGTCAGTAGCCAAGAGAGACCAGAAAACTCTCCTCTTTATTCTGTACATACAAGCCTTGACTCATTTATTCTTTTCAATCATGAAACATTTAATGAGCAGGAAACCTTAACTGACTTAGTGGCCACTTCTCACTGTAATAAAGTGGCAAACACAGAAAAAGAGGAAGACAAGATAAAAGTATCAAAACAGTTTGCCAAAACAGAAAATCATAGCAAACTAATCACATGTCTAGAGCTACAAAACAGTCATCCATTGGTTGTCAACTTTGAGAGTCTAGAGAAGAATCCTCAACATGATGAAGAATATGAGGAACTAAACCAAGTTCAACATGGTGCTGATTTTCAAGGGCAATCCAAAAGCACCCAAGATAAAGAGGTACTAGTCAAACTAGTAATTTTGAAAACAGTCCTCTTTGGAGTATGAATTTTGATGGCTCTTGTACAAAGAGTGATGCCGGCGCAGGCATATGGATACATAACATTGAGAACAATCATACTGAAGGGCATTCCTACAGGTTAAACTTTCAATATACCAATAACATAGCTGAGTACGAAGCCCTCCTTTTAGGCCTACACTTATTGAAGAAATTAGGGGCCAAAAGGATAAGAGTTCAGGGAGATTCAGAGTTGATTATTAGGCAAGTGAATGGAGAATATAGTGCCAAACACCCTAGACTTAGAGCCTATAGAAATGATGTCATGGATTTATTGAAAACATTTGATGAATTCCAACTTATTTTTGTCCCAAGAAACCAAAATATCTCTACCAATGGTTTAGCCTTTGCTGCTAGAACTTGTCTAACACCTTATGAAACCAAACAATGTACTACTCAAATCAAATTTAGACCAGTTGTCCCGGACAATGAAAAATATTGGCAAGTGTTTGATGGAGATATACAAATAGAAGACTTTCTACAATCCATAAATGAATTTGAGCCACTAAGTTTAGATTCAGATTATGAATCAGATTGTCCTATGGAAGAAAATCTGCTTGATGAAGAAGTAAAGTCTCCAGAGATTGCTGAGATAAATCTGTTAGCTAATAAACTTGAACACAGCAAAGAAGTTAGCGCAGATTTAGAAACACTCCAATCCAATACTCAAAGCTTGCCAAAAGGACTGGTCCCATTAGAAGAGTTGTTTGATTTCAATGATGTTGCCAAAAAACCAAAACTGAAACCTGTTGAAACTGAAATTGAAGAATGTAACATAGGCAGTGAACAAAAACCAAAAATGATCAAACTGTCTAGAACATTGCCAGCTCACATTAAGCTGAAATATATTGAGCTGTTTAAGGAATTTTCTGATGTATTTGCATGTTATGAGGATCCAAAATCCTATGACACAGAGATGATTCAGCATAAGATACCTCTCAAAGAAAACCAAAAGCCTTTTAAACAAAAATTGCGCAGAATCAACCCTGTTCAATTACCTTTGGTTGAGAAAGAAATCAAGAAGATGTATGAAGTTGGAATTATTGTCCTTATTAGATACTCAGAGTGAGTGTCTAATCTTGTGTCAGTTAGGAAGAAAACAGGAGAAATAAGGCTTTGTATTGATTTTAGGAACTTAAACAGAGCCTCATTGAAGGACAACTACCCTTTACCCAAGATGGATCACATTTTACAAAAGGTAGTTGGTTCTAAAAGAATTTCTTTGCTAGATGGCTTCTCAGGTTATAACCAAATACTGGTACATCCTGATGATCAAATCAAAACAACTTTTACCACACCGTGGGGTACTTTCATGTATGTGAAAATGCCTTTTGGTTTAATGAATGCTGGTGCCACATTTCAGAGAGCCATGGATATTGCATTCTCGGAAGAATTAGGCTTCTTCATCATTATTTACCTGGATGATATCACTGTTTTTTCCAAAACAGAAGAAAAACACCTAGAACACTTGAGAAAAGTCTTTGAGAAATGCAGAAGATTTGGGTTATCTTTAAATCCAAAGAAAACAATGTTTGGTCTCCAAGAAGGCAAACTACTTGGACACATCATATCAGAAGAGGAGATAAAGATAAACCCAGAGAGGATTGAGGGTATATTGCAAATCAACCATCCCAGAAACATCAAGGAACTTCAATCTTTCATTGGGAAAATTAATTTCTTGAGAAGGTTCATACCCAATCTAGCTGAACTCCTTAGAAACATAACAAACATGCTGAAAAAGAAACAAGGAGTTAAATGGACCTTAGAAGCAAAGAAATCATTTGAACTAGTAAAACAAGCATTAACCAAAACACCAGTTCTCATTAGTCTTGACTTTACAAAAGATTTTTTTCATTTTTTCATTTGCATCAGAACACACAGTGGTTGCTGTCCTATTACAGAAAAACTCTAAATGACAAGAGCAGCCAATTGCATTCTTTAGTAAGGCATTGAGAGATGCACCTCTGAAGTACAATAACATGGAAAAACAGGTCTTTGTCTTAGTCAAAGCCTTAAAAGACTTCAGAGTTTACATTTTACACTCCCACATAATTGTCTTTGTGCCAAATTCAGTTGTGAAATATATTCTAACCCAGGATCCAGATGGAAAAAGAGGAAAGTGGATTGTTGTGATACTTGAATATGATTTAGAGATCAAGCCCACTAAGCTCATAAAAGGCCAAGGACTAGAAAGATTAATGGCTGAGTCTAATTTTGAAGGTTTTGATATAAACATGATAAATGCATTAGATGAACAGGAGGAGTTGTCAGCTCCCATTATTGAAGATCATTTTCTGTTTTCATCCTGGTATGCTGATATTTTATATGTTTTGCTCAATTTGAATACACCTCCCAGTTTGTCTAAAACAAAAGCAAGATTTTTAAAGTTGAAAGCTGTTAACCACTGCATTTTGGATAAATGTCTATATTGGGAAAATGCAAGTGGATTATTGCTTAAATGTTTGCCTGAGAATGATGTAGATAAGATCAAGCATGAATTACATGAAGGAGAATGTGGAGGCCACCTCTATTGGAAGACAACTGCCAATAAAATCCTTAGCGCTGGTTACTATTGCCCCACCCTCTTTCAAGATGTCCATAAAATGATTATTGTCTGTCACAAATGCCAACTCTTTGAAGGCAAAAGAAAATTTCTTCCCTTACCTCTGCAACCAATCACTATTGAAGCTCCTTTACAACAGTGGGGTCTAGACTTCATTGGGGAAATCCATCCACCCTCATCTGCCCAACATAGATGGATTCTCACTGCAACAGACTACTTTACCAAATGAATAGAAGCCATCCCTTCTAGGCAAGCCAATGACTCTGTTGTCATAAAATTTCTTGAAAATCATATCCTATCTAGATTTGGCTGTCCTAGGAAGATTATCACTGATAATGCTACTGCATTTGAGTCCAAAAAGATAGTTGAATTTTGTCACAAATATCAGATTACATTGGGCCATTCTACTGCTTATTACCCTCAAGGTAATGGGTTAGCAGAATCCTCAAACAAAAGTTTGGTGAATATAATCAAGAAGTTCCTAGAAGACAATAAGAAATCTTGACACACAAAGCCAGTACATGCATTATGGGCTGACAGATTAACACCCAAGAAATCAATTGGAATGTCATCCTACCAGCTTGTCTATGGAGCAAATGCAATTTTTCCAACCAGTCTAAGAGTGCCAGTCATGAAGTTGATCCAAGAAATACAGTCTGAAGATAATGATATGACAAGAAGAATCAATCAGACTATACATTTTCAACAAACCAGAGAGGAAGTCTACAACAGAACATTACAAAAGCAAGAAAGCATCAAAAAGCTGTTTGATAGAAGGATAAAAGCCAGTGATTTCAACATTGGTGACAAAGTTTTAAAATGGAATTCCAGGAGAGAAGATAAGGGCAAACATGGGAAATTTGATAACTTATGGATGGGCCCTTATCTTATTCATTCCACGGCTGGTAACAATGCTTATTTCTTGTAGGAAGTCAATGGAACTGAACTCTTTGGAGGTCCTGTCAGTGGCGGGATGCTCAAACATTATTTTTCTTGACTGTACCAATTTGAAGCTTTTTTATTTTTTATTTTTTTTCCTCATTATAAATATCACATCCATCATTGCATTCAAAGTTAAAAAAGGAAAAATTGCAAAAACAATAAAAATAGAAAAGAGGGCAGAATAAAAATAAGAAAGGTACAGCCCCATACCAAAAAGAGAAACAAAGTCTGAAAGTGTGCAAGCTAAAATGCCACTCCTAAGAAACACACTTCTAGTTATTCATACAGTCTAATAATGACTAATTAGTTTTTCAATTTACTGCTAATAGGTTAGTGAAATAGATTTGCTAAACAGCTCAATCCTGGCTTATCAGTAAGGTAGATTAGGATAGAAAAAAGAAGGTTCAAACAAGCTCAAATCCTGAACCTATGAAATTGATGAAGAACTGGTTCCAATAAGCTCAAAACTTGAACCAGATGAGAAAGAAAAAGCAGCTCAAAAAAAGCCTAAAAATAGAGCTGAAGAAATAATGAAGGATGTTTTAGTTTTCAGATTTTAAGCCTTCACCATTTTGCTTTAATTTTCTGCAAATTATAGTCTATGTGCAGCTTGTTTTTATGCCATAGACCTACAGCAAGTTAGACTGCTTAATCCTAACTTGGCTATTTTTAAATTTTTGTTTTAGAATTTAGAGAATAAAAGTCTGTCAGACAGTTTAATCCTGACAAATTGTAGTTAGGTAGAGAAGCTGATGAACTCAACTGTTTAAACTGAGTTCATGGAGAAACAAGGATAGACTTAGAATAGTTTTATGTTTTCAATAAAAGAATAAAATGATTGATGTTTAAGGTCTGCAAGTCCAAATGCACCTTTTTGAAGAAAAAATGTTAGGAAGTAGGTTGTGTAAGTAGTTGTTTGGGGAAGAATTTTTCTACTAATATCAAATGCTCTAATCATCTTACAAGCAGTTGATCAAAGAAGAGGAACAGGTTGTCAAGGTACAAAGCCATTGATCTACATCCAGAGAATGTTGTTTTGAGGTTCTTGACACCTCTAAGGAGCTGTCATCCCAAGTTGAAGCCGCTGTTAGCCACCATAAAAATTTGTCATATCAAATGGTGGTTAAAATCTTTTTTAGCCTTTAAGAAACAATTCATAACCAAATTGTTAGTTCTTAAAGTCTTATGATGATCTCTATCCTTGAGTTAATCTTCACTGTTGTTTCCCTCATAATCCTAAAAATCTGCTGTTTGCCGAGAGAAGACTGCTTAAAACCCCATTTTCCATCATTTTTACCCCTCTTTTTCATTCATAAAACAACTCCATTTTCCTCCCTTTTTCCTCCATAAGCCTCATTTAACCTTCAAAATCATTCACAAATCCCTTTAAAACCTTATATCTCCCCTTTGTCTGGTTTTAAAATGCCTTCATTTACCTATCGGAACCCTGTTTTAGTCCTGAAAAACCCTTTTTTTGGTATAAAACACCCTTTTTATATTATATAGGACTTGAGCCCCTGATGGCTTATTTTCTTTAAACCTCCGCCTCATAAGACCTTAAGCCCCGCAACCAGGCGCTAAAGGGCTTAAAACCTTTTCTCGAACCCCTTTTCCTTTGTATTTTCATAAAACCCGACTTTCTTTTGTATTTTAATAAAACCCGACAGTTCAAAGTTTCAACGAATATCGACCGTCCATCTAAACTGATAAACAGTCATCAGCTCATCGCATCGCAAATTTCCCTTTATTCTTTCCCTTTTCCTCCTCCGATGCCGATCTCCCCGATTGAATCTTAGCCGTCGAATCCACAAGAACCGACGGCTAAGATCTCGTCGCACTCCGCCCATAGACTTTCTCCATTACCCCTCCGATTGAATATTGACTGTCGATCTTACTCCTAGATCCGACAGACAGCGCTCAATCGCATTGCGCAAATCTCAAAATGCCATCCCCTTGTCTCCTCCGATTTGCGATTCCCGATTCAAATCTAACCGTCCATTCAAAAAAACCTAACGGCCAGCGCTTAATCGCGTCGCGCTCACCCCTCACGCAATTCTCCACCATCCCAATCCTGCGATTAGATCTTCACCGTTGATTCTCTCAAATCCAACGGCCCACAAACACTTCCGCTTTCAAACCTCGCTCTTCTCATTCTCCCCCTTCGAAAGATCTCCATCGTCCATTCCTACAGATGCGACGGTCAATATCTATCCTGTGAAACTTCCTCCATCGCAATCTTTCCACACCGTCAGATCTCGGCCCTCCGATCCAACGGCTGAGATCGCATTTCGCAAAACTTTTGCGACAGAATGTTTAACACCAAAAAAAAGTCTAAAACTGGTGGTATTGAAAAGGACACGCGTCGACGAGTGTATCGTATCGCATTTTTTTTGGGCAAACCGCTCACCCCCCAAAAATTTTGCGAAAACCACTAATGGTTTTCCGCCAAAGCACCTACCCTCCGCAGTGTTATTTCGCTTTTAATCTTGGTCGTTCATTGTTTTGATCCAATGGCTCAGATTACTCTGCGAAACCAAGTCATTCGCCCTTCCCCTTTGCTCCCTAGCGCTCCATCAGAAGATCTTAACCATCCGTCATTCTAATCCGACGGTCCCGATTAAATTTCCTCCATTCTGTTATACCATTTCCCCCTCCGCATTATAAATTCCCGATGAATCTCTGCCATTCATCGTCACGATTGAATGGCCCAGACTTAATCTTAACTTCATTCACCCAACCGCCTCCCGATTTACCCCATCAAGTGATCTCAACCATTGGTTGTTTTTATCTAACGGCCACGATTTAATCTCGCCCCTGAGATCTCTAAAGCAGCCTTTAACCCATTTTTCACGGATTTTCTTAATTTTTGTTCGTTTTTTGCAGGTTATTAACGTTTTGTTCGCAGTTTTAAAATGAAACAAAAGCCGGGATGACGATCCCCATGCCATTTATTCATGAAGAAGGTGAATCCACAGGATTCAAATTATGATTCCACATGTGCCTCATGAGCATTTGAGAAGTCGCAAAACCTCTGCGCGCTTGCAAAACACAGTAAAACACAGTGAATATCAAACAGCCAAAGAGTATCAGTGTCAAAGGATAAAACCAGAGCAAAAATGAAGATTAAGGCTAATTAGGCCTAAAACACAGAGCAAAGACAGATTAAAGGTGTTTTAGGATAAAACAAAGAAATCTATCAGTCCAAAAAGCCTCCACTGCCACATCAGAGGCTAATTGAATCCTCTCCAGCTACCAAAGTGCCACCTACATCTTTCAATAAATCAGAAGAAGGCAGAGTTATTGCCTAAGTCAGTGATATTTTGCCTAAAGACAGCCAAAGTTATTGCTAACTCGCCTAAGAGTTTTAAAGTCAACTAAATCTGCCCAGCATGCTTAATACTTAATGAAAATCAATTAATTCAGAGGAAATATCAGAAAGCTTCTCCATTGAGCCCTCAAAGGCCGAGAAGCATTAAACTGTATTAATTGAGCCTAGAGATCTTTTCTCTCATCCCACCTCCTCATTTCTTCTATAAATACTTCTATAGAAGATGAGATAAAGGTTGGTCTCTGGATATCTATTGCATGTAAATAGTTTACTGAAACTGCTGTAGCACTGTTTGTAATTGAAGATACCTAAGCTGAGATGAGAAGTTTGAAGCTGTAGAGACCCACTGGACTTGAAAATTGTAACTGGTTTGAACATCAAATACAAGTTGATTTATGGGATCCTGGTCTATGTCAATGGTGATGTGTTTCTTATTGTAAATTGTTATTTTCTTTTTGTTTCCATTCTGTCCACTTTCTCTGATAAAGAACAACAAATATAGAGCTAGGATTTACTTTCACAAGTACCCTACTCTCAATGATAAGCTTTATGTTTATGTTTTCCTCTCTTGTGTATTTAAGAATGATTTAATACAGTCCAAGCAGTCAAGGAATGTTGGTGTTCCCATGTCTTACTGTCTAAACTTTAAACATTGTTCTTGAATGATATTTTCATTACATGCTAAGTAGAGTTGGACTAGGAAAGTTTATGGTTTGCCCTGTCTTCTAGTTCCTTCTCCAAAGGTTGTTTGAAAGTTTCCATAAGAGTATGTTGAAAGCAGGATAGGTTCAAAGTCCTTACCTGATCTTAGACTACTTTTTATGTTTATCATGAATGTTTTCCTTTTGAATACGCTGAAAGTAGGATAGTTTCAAAGTACTTACTTGATCTTAAGCTATTATAAGTGTTTTAAATGTTTTCTATTGAAATTACATCGAAAGCAGGATAGTTTACAAGTACTTACCTAATCTTAGATTACTTTTATGTCTTTTCTTAAGTGCATGCCAAAAGCAGGATAGTTTCAAAGTACTTACTTGATCTTAGGTTGCCCTTTGTTCCTTCATCTATTTGATTTCCCTTTCTTATTGTTTCATTCCATAAAATCAACTTAAAGAGATATTTTGACATAGATGGCTTGCCCCATGGACCACTCTTGAACCTTGTTGTTTCAATTAAATCCTCTTATGAATCCATAGCCCAATGGATTGAAGCTACTCCTTTCCTATATTATTAGCTGAATCATTCCTTCACTTTCATACACCTTCACCCTTCATTTATACTTCCTTCACCTTCATTATATCTTTGCCCAACCAAAACAAACAAAAACCTTGTTCTTCATAACTAGCTCTAATATCACATTTCGTACCCAAAGATAAATCAATTCACACCCACAGAAATCCCTCTCTCGGATTCAAGAGGGCTAGATCCTAGAATTCCAAAGTGGTTCAAATGTTGTCTCCTAACTTTAGTCTTGCCAATCTGCTAAAATTACAAAGGCCTAACACATGCTACTCTCAACTCTCAATTGCTCTTTGCTTAAATAGATGAGAAAGGAGAGAAGTTACAAAATGACTTCATTCCTTCCGTGGCCTAACAATAGAAGAATTGAATTCCATGAGAGAGGAGTTACTTGAGGAGAAGTGTAACTCGTCCCAAAAATAGAGAGAGAGAGGTACACTTGTCTTGAGGAGTTACAATTCAAATGAAGAAGAGAGAGAGTTACACATAGATATAAGAGAATATTTGGTGAGAGTTACAAATCGAATTGAATGAGGGAGTTACACTTTTGCCATACATTGAATTAGTGAGGGAGAGTTACATTCTCTTAAGTGTGGAGTTACTATTTTATTCCAAGGGAGAGGTTCAATTTGCCAAGTAAGAGATTCTCAATTTAATTTATTTATTTCATGAGAGAATTCATTTTTTATTAATCCATTAAAAGTGAATGACTTTAAACTATTTTATAAATAATATTATAATAGTATCATAATAATAATAATACTAGTAAGGATAAAAATATTAATTCCTGACTTGTATAATCATGATTGATTTGATTTTAAAGTGGATTCCATATATCGAGATCATCCTTGATCATTTAGACATGAATTTCTATTTTTTGAAAGTCACTTCCAAATTGAGATATGACTCACTATTTTTGGAAAGTCATATTAGAATTGTTAGAAATGAAATTTTATCATAGGTGGTTCAAACAAAACTAAAAGATATGATTTCTTCTAGGAGAAATTCATCCCTGAACTGTCAAATTTTAACACTCCCTCTTAGCTAGGGAGGAATTTCTTTCTGCATCAAAGATCTATGTTTCCTCTGATCTCTTTCAATCATTTCAGTTCAACTCTACTTTGTAACATCTGTAACAATGAAGTCGCAATCTAAAGAAGAATCATCCACTTGACACAAATTTGGAAAGGAAAGAACCATCACATGTCACATAGACAAGGATTATACTCAACCAATTTTCATCTCAAAAAATTAGGTGATAGAACACAAGCATCACATACGCAAGACTCAACCAAGTCACACAGACAAGAATCAAACACAACCAAGTGTCAAGTGGTGGAACACCTGCATCCTAGACAAGTCACACAAACAAGTCTCACTACACCTATTGGCCAGATAGGTGGCTCTTCCCACATCCCATACTGTGGGTCAGATGCATACTGAGGCCTACTCTTGTGGCATACACTACAGAAGAGGTCCCTCATCCTCAGGAATTTTTCGGCATCATTCCCTAATCCTGTGAGCTCTGACAGGGGAAAAAGGTAGCTCAGTGTTCTCGATCAGTCATGAACACCTCCCGGAAGGGTCACGTCCATAAGTCCAAGCTACTATCTAAAAAACAAGAACTTTCCTTTCGGTAAAGGCTTGGTAAGAATGCCAGCTATCTAATCATCAGTGGAGATGTGATGGAGCCTCACTGCTCCTCTTTTCACCATATCCTAGATATAGTGATACTTGATCTTAATATGATTGAACTTGTCATGAAACACAGATTTTCTGCAAGAAGAATCCCACTCTTATTGTCACAATATATAACTGTTGTGTCTGGAACTTGCTCAAATAGTTCCCCAAAAAGCTTTCTCAGCCAAACTGCCTCACAGGCTACAGCTAGCCATGCTAGCAGCAATGTACTCAGCTTTAGCTGTATTTAGTGCAACAGACTTCTGCTTTCTACTCATCCAAGAGATCATGGCAGATCCCAAGCTTTAGCAGCACCCAAAAGTGCTCTTTCTATCAGTAGATTTACTTGCCCAATCAACATCATTATATCCATGAAGTCTTACATTTTTAGCAGTATATTTCAATCCTAGATTTATAGTTCCATGCAAGTATTTAAGTACATGTTTTACAGCAACCCAGTATGCATGAAAGGGATCAATCATATATTGAATTAATGTGTTTAGAGTAAAGCATATGTCAGGCCTAGTGTTTACCAAAAACATCAAAGAGCCAATGAGTTGTTTATACTCTGTAAGATTTGCCAGACTAGGTCCTGCAGCGTTGCCACATAATTTCTTAAAGTTCATTTCCATAGGAGTACGCATTGTAATGACCCACTATTTTCCCTTCACCTGAATGAGTTATTTGATAAACAGAGAGAAGGTTGCATGACAAGGTAGGAACACATAGTACATCATTAAACTGACCATTATCTAGATGAATGGTTCCAGATCATACAACACTAAAAGATCTATCATCACCAACATAAATATGTTTGGTGTTACAATCATTTAAAGAAGAAAACATGGCTTTATTTTTGGCCATGTGGTAAGAAGCTCTAGAATCAATGAGCCACTCAGGAGAATGAGAAGAAGAAGATACATTTAATGCATAACCAGATCTTGATGCTTGATAACCACAAGCAGAAAGTGCCATTCCTGAAGATGAAGGTGAAGAGTGCTCCAAATTGATGTTGTGCTTCTTCATCGTTGCTTCTAAGTCTTCCATCTTCTTAAAGCATTTGGAATCTATATGGCCATCACGATTACAAAAGTTGCAATGGCTATCTATCTTCTTCCCTTTGTTTTTATTTGCCTTATCATTTTGGTGAGTTGTTTTTTCAGTTTGCGGCTGAAATTGCTTAGGACCTGTTAGTGTAAGTCTTTGCAGCCTTCCTCCAGTGATCAAACATGCTCTTACAAAGTGATTTTAAGGTGTCAAGGTCAAATTTTGTCATTTCAGTGAGTCTTCAAGCAAAATTTGGTCACTAGGTATTAGGTCTAGGGTTTGTTTTCACTCCTTTCAAAGTTGTCCAAATGTCGGTCCATGTCACCATTCAACCGAGTGTACCATCATTCAGAGGGTTATCATCATCATGTCAAGTTCCACTGAGTCATTTTACACCTTGTTAATGCTTCAGTTGTGCCTAGGTAAGGTTCATTTCCCTCTCCTAAGGTTTTGAAGGTAATTTCTCTTGGATAGTCAAATCATCAGCAAAAATTGTATCCTGATGTTCATAGACCTTCCCCTATCCTTAATGTACCTTATTAAACACTTCCCATCACTGAGATCCCCCAAATTCCTCATTTTCGCACAAACCCTAGTTTCTTGCTACAACTTGACAATTTTCTAAGCTAGGCCTGTGTTTTGCCCTTTTGGACCCCTTCCCCTCACCCAATCTTTGAAATTCCACTTTCCCCTGCTTCCTAACATCTCTCCCTACTTCCCAAAATTTTCTTAAGAATTTAGAAGCTCCTTATCCCCTTCATTTCACTTCATTTCGACAAATCTCTTGTTCCACACATCGGGATAGGTTTTACTCCAATAATGTTTTTGAGTAATAAAAGATGAATTTGGGAAAACTGAGAGAGGTTTTTGTCCACAATAGGCCAAGGAAGAAAAACCTCCTTCACTTTTTACACAAGTGTCATAGTTTTAGAGAAATGTCAAAAATACAGTTGTCTCAAGAGAATTGATGCACCTCTGAAATGACCTTGGGAAAATCAAGCTTTCTCCTAGCTTGGTTGGTCTAATGACTTGCTTGATGAGTCAAATGATAACTAGACACAAAGAGCTTTCCAATGAGCTATCATGAACTCAATTTGGGGTTGAGGAAGACCTTCAAAAGTTGACTGAAATAGCACTCTGCCTTTAGGCAGCCTCATTTTGCACATTTTGACCAGTCTTGGGAGATTTGATTTTTGGCAGGGCAAATGAACTCCAAATTGAAAAATTCCAGTTGGGTTGGAAAGTAGACTCAATAAGCTTTTCAACGAGCTATCCTGCGCCCAATTTGGACACCGGGAAGGCCTCCAAAATCTTCCTGCAAAAAGGCGCTACGCATTGAGATGGCGCGACGCATTGGGCAGCCCTCTGCAGTGTAAAAAATGAACTGGCGCGACGCATTGAGATGGCGCAGCGCATTGGGCTAAAAAGCCTGAAATCCATTCAAATCTTCCACCAAAGCTCTCAAAATTGCTAAATTCTTCATTTCCCAAGTAAGTTAATATCCCTCCATGACCAATGAATGAATTTCTCTTGGTGCTTATGGTGATTTAATGAGAAAAAATCAAAACCCTACCTCTTTACATTTCTTGCCAAAAGCAGTTGCATAGGGTGTGCAAATTGCATGTTTCACTGCCAATTCCACTCCTAGCTATCTCTCACTCCCTCACTCCTTTATTCCTTCATTTTTTCCCTCTCATTACATTTCATCAACTCATTCCCAAAATCCCATATCCCTAACATCACTAATCCTAAATCCCTAGTCCTATTATCCCAAACCCTAGTAAAATTTCCCAAACCCTAATTGTTGTCCCAAAAGTCTAATTACTGTCCCTAAAACCTTTCTATTCCCCAGAAACTTGACAGCAATATTCCCAAAACCCCTCATACACATTTCCTCCACAGTCCTTCATACATTCTCATCCTTGACAGCAAAAACCTAAAGACACCATAAATCTCTTCACACTCATCAAGAAAACTCAAACCTTGGCAAGCATGGAGTATGATCCTTCATATGACAGAGATGAGGAGACAGTCAGCGATTCTTCTCGAGAAATGCATGCACCAAGGAGGCCTCGCAAAAGTGGAAAACATAACCGGGAGGAGCCCACTTCACTTGCCGAGTTGCAGTAGCAGCAAAACGAGTACTATCTCCACCCAGGGTGGAAGGGGTCTCATTTTCGCCATCAGTAGAGCAAGTACAGGACAAGGGTAAGAAGCCCTTGCATGATGAGGGACCGTCAGGAGGTCAAGAGGCAGATTTCATCCTCATTCAGGATGATGACACAGATTTGGGCTCACAAAGCTCAAAGCTCAAAGAAGTCATTCGGGAGCAGTAAGATGACATTCATCATTTGTCTCTCAATCTGGAAAGAGCCAAGTGGATAATAAACTATTTGGAGTAGAGGAATAAACAACTAGAAGATCAACAAATCATCATGGAGCTCCAAAACATGAAAGCAAAACGGCAAGCTGCCAAGAAGAGGAAACAAGTTGACAACACTTGAACAAGAAATCCAAGTTGATCGTGAATCTTGGCCTGAAAGGACAAACTTGCACTTGGAGAGGATGTTGGAGAAGGACAACAATGAGAAAAATATGTTGAGGAACATGGCATACCACTACTTGGCGAGAAACAAAGTGTGCAAAGCAAAAATCAGAAACTTGAAGGCTAAGTTGAAGAAGGCATCAAGGAGGCAAAAAGTGCAAGATAAACTTTAGATCTTGGCCGAGGCTTCTTTGGCCCAGCATAGCACTTAATGGAGGACACTCGGCTCAAATTTCAAAAAATTTGGGCCACTTTTTGTTATTTTGGAAATTTTGCCTTAAAAAACAGAGTTTTCTGCCCAATGCATCGCGCCACTTGGCGCTCGCTTTTGATGGGAGACTCCTTTTGATGAAAACTCAGCATTTTTGGATTTTTAAGGGAAAAATATGAATGCCTACCAATGGCCAAGAAATTTTGACACGTTTTGATCCCCCAAAAAGGTCAAAAACACCCCAAAAATTACATTTCTGCCCCTTTTTGGACACACAGGAAGCAGTGTTGGGAGAACTCAACTTTGGAGGGGCAAATGGAGGCCAAATTCAAAAATTCCACTTATGCTGGAAAGTAGACAGGCATACCTTTCCAACAAGCCCACTTGGACCAAATTTGGACACTGGGAAGGCCTCCAAAATCAACTGCAAACAGACGCTACGCATAAGGCTCTAGAGAGACAGCGCAGAGCAGCAACAGAGGGTGTTGTAGTGATGAGATGCAGCTAGACTGACTTTTCTGTCAGTTGTTGGGTGATGTCCTTCAGTTGCTTACTTCTCAGCAATTGAGTTGCAGTGTGACAGTTAGCAGTGGCAGTGCTATAGGTAGCATGATGCAACAATTTGAGAGGGAGTTGCAGTACAGATTTGGCAGTGACTGTGGCAAATTCATGGGCAGCAGTACAGAAAGCTTCAGCGCAGTGGATGGAGGGCAGCAGGCCAAGCATCAGTAGCACGGGGGACCGATGTTAGAGATCAATGTAACGCTTCTGGAGTGAAGTGTTGCTAGAGCACATTCCTCGCTAAGAGCGAGTGTTGAGATTTTGGGTAACATTGGATGTGCTCTAGCTCCGAAACTTTGTGGAGGGGCCAAAACACATGAGTCTCCAAGGCCCATAAATCGTTTGGAGAAATTCCACCTAGAAGCTAAATTATTCAAAATATTAATTATTTTAATGGAGACCTTAAGTCTAACTTAAGAAAATTAGATAATTGTAGTGAATTAATTTAGACGTGTGGGTGAGAATGTTCTAAGTGACGTGGATCAAGTATTTTCAAATCTTAGTCATTGATTAAAGATTAGATCATGACCGTTGAATATTCAACGAGAAAAGTATTAAAGGAAGGCTTGGGTTAGTTGGAGAATACAGACAAAGCGGTAGCACTTGAGCTAAGTCAAAATTCTGGGGCGCAGTTTGCTGAGAATTTTCGAGTGAGCTTGCAGTGCTGGTGAGGGGCAAATCAGCGAGGAATTATTCAAATCCGAGGCCGAGAATACATAGGCAAAGAGGCAGATCCATATCAGGCAGCGCAAAGACCCAGCAAGAGGGACGCAGCCCAGCCAAGGTCACGCAGAGGCTGACGTAGGCCCTTCAGGGTGACACAGAGGCAGCGCTAAGCCTAGAGGGGTGAAGCAGGAGCAGCCTGTGTTGCGCAGTGGCTCTAGCAACTACGCAGAGCTGACGCAGTGCCAGGAGAGGCAGCGCTGGGATTTCCAGTGGGCCAGAAAGGGATCATATTCAGTGTTTTCAGAAGAGTGCTTCCTCAGCAGAATAAGCCATATTTTTTGTCTCCGATTGATAGGTACATCTGTCGTGAATTCTCTATTGGGAAAACCATTACTGGTGCCCTTGATTGTATCCAAATATTCTACTTAATAAGCAAACCCTCTAAGAGTTGTTGCATCGGTTTTCCCGCATTGGGTTTTTTCGGGGACATTGTCCAAAAAAAATTGTGTCCTTTGTCATGTGTGCATTATGCTTCAGTGAATGATCTGTATATATGTGTAGGTTGCAGTTGTGTTTACTTTGATATTTTACTAAATAATTCATAAAATAACTTGTTAATTAAATCAAACAATTAGGAGAAGTAAATCAAGATACTGTAGTAGGGTTTCTATATTCATAAATTTTCACATGGGGCTCGTAATGTCAAATGGAAAGAGGCAAGTCTGTTGTAGGGAAGAATGAACACGCTATTTCAATCCAGGTTTGCCAAGTAGTGCCCCTCCTATAACCCTAAAGCCTCAAGGGAGGTCCCACTGGATTAGGGCTAAATATTAACCCCCTTGGTAAGGTGAGAGAACATATTTATAGTCAAGATCAGTTGATCTTCCGAATCACCCCTTCATCCATACTAAATGCTCAAAACCAATATTGCAAACATAGGCATCGGGATAAAGGCAAGGGTCTGAAAAACCAAAAAATCGTAAAAGTCAGGAAAATAACGGTAAAAATCGGCAAACATCGTCAAAATTAAGATACCATAAAAATATTTTTAAAAATCGGCAAACATCAGCTAGGCCAAAAAATCGTGATTTTGAGATAAAATCGGGATGTTATCGAGATGTTCGCAACATTGCTCAAAACAAACAAGTATAAGCACTCAATTGCAAAATTATCAAAGTACCATTTTGAATAGCAGTCTACCATGCAAGGGGGAAAAATCGAATGGTGAGAGCTACGTGGCTGATGTTGATGGTGGAGGTACATGGCATATAAACATCAAGAAATGAATATCAGGGGTTGTTGGTTGGCTGGCTGGCCGGCTGACTGTCCAATGTAGGAGAAAAGTTTTCTCCACTGGGGTTTCCCAGATTGGTGGGTAACATGGCCATTTTCCAAAATGGGAGTCCAAATAAGTTCTGAATTTTAATGAAAAACTTTGATTGTGTAAAATCTGTTGTCATCTTTTTGTGATTAAGATTACTATATTTTGTTTATGTTGAATTTATGTCAGGAACCTATGTAGATCTGTAATCAGCTAGGAATTAAGTGTCGGGTGAAAGTTTGCAAGGAAAACTAACACTTGCTCATATCCAATCAATTGATTTTAATCAATGAAAGTTGCTATCTATTTATGATCAAATTTGTTAAATTAGATTTTTCTATCTAGATTTGCTTGAGGAAAGTCAGTGAGAAAAGTAAATTATAATGGACTACCATAGTCTGGCTAAGGCTGCATGATGATATACAGGGTACACTGTGGCTTTTGTGGAATGCATGAGGCTAATACAGTTCTATCACAGGTCAACTGGTAATTGCTAAATACTTATAATAACTTTATAACAATTCAGCTTAACTTATTAATATTATTATTAATCATTATATTATAAATATGACAGGATGATGCAACAGGGTTCCTGCCACTCACCAGCCATTCAGAATTGAAATACAAGTGCACAGTAAAACTACTATACAATTAGCCCTGAGGGTTATCTCAATCAGTCGGTGCCACTGTTGCCATGTTTTTTCCAGTAATCTAGAACACTATGCAGGTCCCCAGTTTGATTCCCACAGGAGCAGGCACTGAATCTACACTGCCTGTTTTACACCGGGTACCATCCTGGGAATGAGAGGAAGTGCATGGGAGTTTCCTGGGAGTTATTTCCAAGGAAAAAAAATACTATAGAGGTAGCATCAATGAATTGTTATCCAAGTCATCAGCAGATTGTTAATATCTAAACGGATCTTCAATGGCATAAGTTGAAAAGGAAAAACAGAACTTGTTCAAAAATAGCATTTACAATGGAACATGAAGTATAGTGTCCACTAAATATATTCAACACTCAAGCAGGAAAAAACAATCTTCACTAAGTTATTAAAGAAAGAAAAAGGTGTACCTTCATGTCGTTCAAAGTTAAAAGATATCTAGCCATGTAGCATGCAATTCCCTCCACTATATCTTCTTGATTGACAACAACATAGTTTTCCTGGTTTATACAGCTGCATGAATGATTTTGTTTGCCTCTTAGCAAGTCTGCCTCTGTTACTAAATCCCATGAACTGAATTCATCTGCTTTACCATCATAACAGTATTTACACCTCAGTTGAACAGGGATGTGAGTCGTGACAGAAAAATGCATGCAAATGAGCTTAACCACAAATATGTTTGAAATCTCCTCCCCATGTTTAGCTTATAATCAAATTTTGTTGATAGCCAAAAGTTGCTCCGTGGATACATGATACTAAAGAATGAACACACGTGCACTGTATATCTCAGAGCCAACATACTAACAGCAAAAATTTAATAAAACACAAGATGAATGACTATTTTGAAGCTACCTACATTAAATTTTTTTAATTTTATTCAGATCAGAAATCAGGTGAGAATAATGCCAACTTGAAGCATACCCACTGGCCCTTCAGCAATTTCTAGTATGTTGGACAGGAAAACACTCCTTAACTTGTTGACAAATACTGGAGACATTACTTTAATCTTGAGAAGATGGTACATCTGCAAAAACCAGGCAAAAATACACCTTCGTTAACTAGATTTAGTGTGTTCAAAAGAAGACTTTGGTTTGCACTATTTTAAATCAATGCACTATATGAAAATGGGTAGTATCCATTGCATTCATGTTGAAATATTCAGTACATGGTAAGCAAACATGCACCTAGAAATAAAGTAGAACCTGCAGCTAGGTCTGAATCTTTGCAAAATTCAATCCGGATATTTCACAATTGTGGATTATGGAAAAATCTAGGAACAGTGGGTTATGGACAATTAATATAAAAAAAAATTGTAAATTGAATTTTTCTTTTATTTGAAGCCCTTCCTACTAGGGCTGACCTTGTCATCATCAAGTACAACTGAGAATCATTTAAAGTAATTTCCAGAAACGACTTATGGGTTTTAGAGAACTCGTGTATTCTAGCCTCTCCACAAAATTTCGCGGCTAGAACACACCTAATACTACAAAAAATAACAAAGATTGTTGTAAACTTTATGCAAATATTTCAAAATATAAATAAATATATATGTGAGAAGATTTTTCTGCATAGTTAGTACTAGAACAAGCCTTGGAGGCTGATAGATGGCAGGCAAGAGGATCAAAAGGGCCAAATGGCATGAGGTTGATTGGTCTACAAGACTTATCAGTGATGGCAATGTCAGATGGGACAACTAGGATACTTGTGTTTGGTCCAGAAGGGTTGGGCTCTAATTAACCACAGATAACATTCGGACAATAGAAAAAAGAGGAATGGGTAGGAACGAAAAAGACCAGCAAAACAAAGAATGCAAGAAAGAGTGATGTGAAAATTCCTTAAAATGTAGCAACTATAATTAATTCTCCTAATTGATTATCAGTTTATTAATTTTCTGAATTAATATTGAATTAATCACACTGCAATTTCTTCACCAAATAAAATAAATGTTGCAAAAATAAAAATGTTGGACATTGAGAAATATGTTAGCACACACATAAAAATGACAATTATTTTTGGACAAAAGTCCCTAAAAAAACCCAATGTGGGAAAACCGGTGCAGCAATTAGGGTTTTTATTATTATGCAACAACATAAATTCTGAGTACAATAAAATGTCGCAAAATTGACAATTTTATCTGAGAGAAATACTAGCAAAAATATCTAAGGGGATTTTATCCTCGTTCCAAAAAATCTCGGTTCAGTCTGACCTTTGAAAAGCAAGTCGTCCAAACCCTCTGCGCAGGCCCTATGTCACCTCTATGTTGACCATCTCACGCTTGCCCCGAAACTGATGCAAATCAAGTCGTCTTGCCTACTGCTGTCTGGGAAAATGTCTCTCCGGCACTCTGGAAAATCCTACTGACCTCTGGAACCTGAAACATGTTGAGAATTAGGTAGGGCTAGGTTTAATTCAAATTCTCTTCCTGATAATTACTTGTGAGCTTACTTCTCTTACTTATGTGTTCTCTTCTTAGCTTATTATGTCTTTCATCAAGTCAATTACCAAAACACACGAGACTTTCATCAAGTCAATTACCAAAACACACGAGACACAAATATAGGCTCTTCAAGCCAGGGCCAAAACCTCTCCCTCTTGGAGAGGAAAACCCATAAGAAATTCTTCTTATAAGCTTTCAGTTGACAAGTACCATGACCATGACTCAGACCCTTGACCTATATATGCCTCCAAGACCTTATCACTGCTTCTTCAATAACTCCTTGAGTTGATCCTTCTTTCCCGCACCGATCTGTACCTTTCAGCACCAAGACTAGAGATCTTAGTCTCTGCTTGTATTCTTCCTTCTCCGGCTATATGAGATCCTTGCTTGATATCAGCACTGTATCATAAACTGTCTTACCTTATGCTTTATCCTTGCTGGCTGTACACACTTATCTTGTTTCCTCTTAAAGAATAGTCCACCCTATACACAGTCTTGTTCTAGTACTTGACATAGTATTGTTCTTGCACTTCAACACAATCCCTTCTTCGTATTAGATACAGACTTGTCCTCACACTTATTACAGTCCAGATTCCGCACATTAATATAATCCTTCTCCATACTTGAAGGCTATCTTCTTTCCACACTTTAACACAGCCCTTATTCATTGTTGAACGCAGTCTTCTTTCAGCACTTTAACACCGCCCTTCTTCACTGTTGAACGCAGTCCTCTCTTCGCATTTCTTTCAGATATGTATGACCGCAATGATCTCAAACTTGACCAAAGTTTTGTCTCCTTTTTACTCGCACTTATATCAAATATTTCTTATTGAAGTTCACTCAGACTTGTCTGAAATTCTTATCAACAAATGAGCCGCAGACATGTCTTATATATACATATGGACAGGCCTTCTTTTGGGCCGACATGAGGACCTGCTTCTGAGCTGACTTCACTACTAACTTGGAGGAGATCTTCTAGCCAACTTGTAGATGATATTTTAACGCAAATCTTGAGGAACATTTTGAGCCAAGACTTCAAGGCTTATGTGACAAGGTCTTGAGGCATACAAATGTGACTTGACTCTTCATATACATGACTCTTAATTAGTACATTTATGACCAGATGACAAATACCTAAAAGACATGAAGAAGAATTCTTTTGATTTATAATAAAACCTTACTCATGAAACCCATGAAGCTAGCATACCAAAAATACATTTTATTATCTTTGTCTTCTTCATTACATAAATACATAATTACATAGTGAATATGAAGACTGAGCCTAGTTACACTTTCCAACACTCCCTCTTAACTAGGGAGGTATTCATAATGGTACATGGTCACTTTCAATCTGAAGAATCTCATAAGAAGAATCGGATTGGTAATCGCATCTGTATAGCATCATATCACCCAGCATTGTCCTAGTGCAAGACCTTGACTAACAACCCCATCTCTCAATGAGACAATGGGCTACAATGCTGGCGAGACACATGACTTATAGACACCATAGCCATTGTCTCTCCAAGGTACATACTCCACCCACGTGTTCCCAAAGTATGGCCTTCATGGACTATTCTTCTCTTGGGTATCCATCCCTCAAATAATTTCGGTCCCCGACTACTCTTATCTTGAATGCCCTATCCCATTCTCAAAGAGTATCAAATGCCAGATGATCACCCAATCCTCCATTATGTCTTCCAGGTGAAGAACAGAATGATGTGTTTATCCATTCTCTCCTCATGGCCTTCACTAAGACTTACGATTGTTAGTCCTGGTCTAGTGCATGACACATGAATTAGAGAATCATATACGTCACTGCCTTTGAACTCGGGAAGGACATACTTCAAGTTTATTCCAAGTAAGAAACTTACTGCCAGGATCCCTCTTAACCAGGGACCTAAAGTAGCAATGGTGAGACACCCAGCTACTCATGAAGAATTCCTCCCCTCGATGTCATGGATTTCGATATTGAGGAATCTCCAACTTATGGCTTCATAGGGAACAGATCATCCATCACTTTCATCCACGAGTCATGTCAACCATCAGAAAGTGATTCATCAGTCCTTCTCATCTGATCCACCTTTATGCCATGTTGCTTTCCTTCAAACCACCTCCCAAGCATCTTACATCTTTTCACATGATTGGCAACCCTGCATAAACTTATCCAGATAAACATATATAAGAAATTTTAAATCAAAAGTTACCTAAGTGATGATCTTTCACCATGACATCTTCCTATAGGCATCGGCATCCTCTTTTCAGATTGACACATCTCCTAAAGATATGCATTGTCAAGGGTCTTCTTGTTTAACATACTTCTACCAAAGTCCACATATCTTCCCAAGACATCTCCTAGTCACATCTTCTTGGCTTCCGGATGATAACCGCCTCTTGACATAGTTGAACTTCATGATATCTTCCTTTCACACAACTTCATTCCCAGGAACTTCCAGTATCCAATTCCTTGTTTGTATACAACCACCTCATATTCCATATGAGGACATATATTTGATTTCATCCGTTAGTGTCACCTTGTACATCAGAAGAGATCCTCCTTCCACTAATCATACTTCTAAAGATAGAAGTCCATCACTTGCAACCATATGACATGACTTCACAGCATCCAATGTCAGCATATAGATATATGTACCTCATTATTTTCCTTTTGAGTCATCCTACAGCAATTTTACTAGAATGAAGAACTTCATTCCCTTGACTTGCTTCATCAATATGTCATCATGTTCTAATCCCTAAATTCTACAAGATAGAATTCCCGATGAAACCTTTTGCTTTCCTTCTAGTCAGTGAATCCAGAGAGGACTCCATTAAAAAAATATCAGCACCTGTTTCCATATTGATTATTGAATGATGACCCTTGATCCAGATGACTATATTCCATCAATGTTGTTATCAGTGAGGTTCCCATGAGCTACTTCTTCAAGTGCTCCTTCCATGCTTCTATCATGATACTATTAATATACTTGGCTTCGTATCATATTATTTTACAACCAACAGAAATCACTTAAAGAGAAAAATGATCTCAATCATAATAGAGATCTTTCGCTTCTTCTTTCTTAGATTTCTTTGCATCAAGTTTTTCCCTTTCATCTGTGACATGGGCTTCTTCCTTTTTCCTCTTGTCCTTCCCAGATTTAGGACAATAGTTTATTACATCTAAAGCATCGTACTTTGTCCATATTTCTTCACATTCGATGATAAATGGTTTAGAGAAATTGGGAGTTGCCAGTACTGGTGCATTAGACATTACTTCCTTCAATTCTTCAAAACACTTTCCTGCTTCTTCATTCCATTGAAACAATTTTTTCTTTAAAAGATTTGTAAGAGGTGTGGTTCTGTGTGCATAGTCTTTAATAAATATTTGATAATATCACATTAATCCTAAGAATCCTCTTAGCTTAGATATATTTACTGGTTTATTCCATTCCCTTATAGCCTTAATTTTAGAGGGATCCACTTTTACCCCTTCATGGGATATTATGTGTCCCAGATATTCGACTTCTTCTTTTCCAAAGGTGCATTTGGATTTATTTGCATAAAACTAATGATCTTCTAATAATGTGAGAACTTAATCCAAGTGTTGCAAGTGTTCTTTCCAAGTTTTACTATAAATCAAAATATCATCAAAAAATATTAGTACAAATTTCCTAAGATATGCACGAAATAATTCGTTCATAGTAGATTGGAACGTAGTTGGTGCATTTGTCAACCCAAAGGGCATTACTTTAAACTCGTAATGACATTCATGTGTTTGAAACGCAATTTTTGGTATATCTTCCAATCTAATTCTGATCTGGTAATAGACTAACCTTAAGTCTAACTTAGAGAAGTATTTTGCGCCATGTAGCTCATCTAGCATTTCATCGATAAAGGGAATTGGAAACCTATTTTTAATTGTTATCTTATTTAATCCCCTGTAGTCAATGCATAGCGGGAATGATCCATATTTTTTTCTTACCAATATAACTGGGGCGGCATACGAACTCTTGCTTTTTGAGATGACCCCACATTTTAAAAGGTCTTGGATTATCTTCTCAATTTCAGCCTTTTGGTGATGCGGGTAGCGATAAGGCTTGATGTTAACAGGGTCTGATCCTACCTTGACTTCTATTGTATGTTCGATTTCCCTATTAGGAGGCATTTTCATTGGTCGGTCTTCGAATACTTTTTCGTGTTTCTGAACTAATCCTTGTACCTCTGGTGACTCTTCGTGGTTCCTTTTTGTAGATAACATTTCAAACTGATGACATTGTACTATATAGGTTGGCGCTCCTTTTCGAATCATCTTTATCATCTGGGATGACGATACGATTTGATTTTCTAGTGCTTGGAATCCATATAACTTGTGTTTCTGCCCTTCCCACTTAAAGCTTATAAACTGCTTCTGATGGTTGGCAGAATAAGTACCTAAGGTTTGTAGCCATTGAATTCTTAAGACCACATCTACTCCTCCTAGTGCTACGACATAGAATGGAGATTCTAAACTGAAGTCTTTAATCTGTAATTTGACCTTATGGCATTTCCCTACTTGCTCAATCTTCTTACCATCAGCCACCATTACCTTCATATTAGGCATGGGAAAAGTAAAGATGTTGAGTCTTTTGGCCATGGTTGAATCTAGAAAATTGTGGGTGTTGCCAATGTCGATGAGAACCATTATGTTGTTTTTCTTAATATGTCCTCCTAATTTTAGTGTTTGAGGTTGTGATATACCTGTCATGGCTGATAATGACACTTGCAGAATGCTTTCATCATCTACTTCTGGAGAGAACTCTGGGGTGTCTTCTATTCCTTCTACATCTAAATCATCATTGTTAGAGTCATTAGTTGCTTCACAATTATACATATTTTTTTCTTTTCCATTAGCACATCTGTGCTTAGGGTCCCCACTTTTCGCCACAACGTTTGCACTTGCCCTCTCTCATCCTTTGTATTTCCATGTTAGATTTGTCTCCTTCATGAAGGCGTGGTGGAACATATTTCATGTTATCTTCTTTTGTAGATTGAGGAAACCTTCGTCTCGAATATACTCTTTCTAGTTTTGACCAAGATAACCTTTCAAATTTCTTTTCAACAGCTTTCGCTTTTTGCCTTGCTAGTTCTACTGATGTAATGTCGTGAAGTTCAAGCTCTTCTTGTATATGGATTTTAAGTCCTAAGATGAAAGACTGGATTAGACGAGATTCTGACAATCCCGGTACTCGTGTCGCTAAGGTCTCCCATTCTCGAGTGTACTCATCCACATCTCCTTTTTGGCGTAATATGATGAATGTTGAAAAAAAAAATTCTTCTTTTATACCTTGAAATATTTTATAGAATGCATCCTTAAATTTCATCCAACTAATAGCAAGCGTCGTCTTTTTCCATCACATATACCAATTATATGCTTCTCCTTCCATTTTCATGGAAGTGTGCTTAATTTTTTCGTCATCACTATTAATGTCATAAATCTCAAAATATTCTTCGGCTTTATTAAGCCATGCAACACTATTTTTTTCATTACCGTCAAACTTGGGTAGCTCGATTTTTGCTTTTCGATGATATGTTAACGGTGGAACGAGAAGGGGATATTGATTAGCAAATGCATTCTAAAGCTGCTTATTTTGAGAATCTGCATTACTATCTTCGTGATGATGTGGGGAATCGATTTTTTCATGATGCTCTTCTGAATTCCCTGAATCTGGTGAATTGTTCTGTTGATTTTGTTCCATATTGGGGAATATTGGTCGTTGTGTCTGACTTATCTTGTTGCAGAGTTTTGTCATCTTTTGCATTGCTTGGCTATGATTTTCTGTGGCCTCGCTATGATTTAGCCAAATTTGTCTTTCTATTCGATTTGTTGTATCTTGAAGCTTTTTGATGTCATTGGAGTGTCCTGCAACTGTACCCTCGAGATCGACTAATCTTTTGCCGAAGTCTTCGGAATTATTATTGATCTGTTTCTGAAGATCCAACAATTTTTTTGGAATTTGGCCATCAACATTGATGAAGACATTGAACACGTATGCGGTGGTGAATATATATCTGCCAGTTTTTCCCTTTTGATTTAAATAATAATAACAATTATTATTATTTTATTATATATATATATATATATATATATATATATATATTAATTGAAAATTATATAATATATATTTATTATATGATTACAAAACAACCACAAAAAAAATTTCGTTCGTTCAAAAGATATTAACAAGGAACCTGTAATATTCCTAATTAGCATTGCTAATTGGAATATTTCATTTTTGTTTAATTTTGCCGCTTTAGCTAGAAATAATAAATAAAGTGAGAAATAAGAGGGGTCACCTCACTTTAGTCACCTCACTTTATAAAATAAAGTGTTTTCCTAGTTGATTGACGTTATAACTTAGAGAAGGGGCCTTGGGTGTCCACATGAGTATGAGGGGAGGCCTCACGCTGACCCAAGGTTAACTGCGCAGGCCAAGGAGAGTGAAGGACGCAGTTAAGGTTTTGGAGGGAGTTTTGCACTATAAAAGGAGGGGTTCTCACCTCATTTGGTTATGCATGATTTTATATTGATATTGAGAGCTAGACTTCTGTCTGCTTCAGCACGCCGGTTGTTTAGTCGGTCTGCAGCACTGTTTAGTGCAACTGAGTGTCTCCGATCGGAGATCTCACCCTTAGCCTCGGGGGACTTCGAGTGCCTGCCCTGGTAAGGTTATTTCTGGTTTCACCCTTAGCTTCGTGGGACTTCGAGTGCCCGCCCTAGTAAGGTTATTTTCTGAGTAACACCTTTCAGTTTCAGTGGCAAGTGGTAACAGTTTCTGGTGCAGGTTTGGAGAGGAAGAAGCCCTTCTGGTGGCTGCGCAGATCTAGAAGACAGAACGCTGTTTCAGGGAGAGGAAGGACGCAGTTCAGATCTGAGAGGAAGGACGCTGTTCCAGGGGGAAGAAAGGACGCAGATCAGGCTTAGAGAGAGGACGCTGTTCCAGGAGGCAGAAGGACGCAGATCTGAAGGCACATTGACAGATCCAGCCTTGGAGATTGCAGATCTAAGGAGATATTTGTAGATCTAGTTCTGTAGGGTGCAGATCTGAAGAGATAGCATTAGATCCGCACCGAGATTGGGTGATTCGAAGAGAGATATTGCGTATCCACCCGAGATTCGACAACATCGTATCCAACCTTGACTATGCACATCCGAAGAGATAACATCGCATCCAACTCGGAGGCTGCGCATCCGAAGAGATATCGCGCATCCAAAGATAGATCCGAAGAGATGTCGTGAGATCTGACCCAGGAGGACGCAGACTGATCGGGGCCTCGCATCCGAGATCCGAAAGATATAGGACGGCATCCACTGCGTGGAGGACGCTCGATCCGGTGAGTAGGTTCATGAGAGTGGGGTTTGACAGCGGTTTTCCAAAGATTCCTAGTCTTGAGGAGCCGATCCATTCATCTCTGGGAGGTTTTTGCCCAAAGATCGATCTTCAGTTTCACTGTCACTAACAGAGACAGCATGTATTGGTGAGGGTTTGGAGGACTGATATCAGCCATCTTCTAGTCTTCAGCTCATAGTTCCATTGCATTCCAGCAGCAGCTTTCCATAGCAGTTCTTCAGCCAGCTAGGACGCTGTCCTTATTTGCAGCCATCATTTGTTCTGAGAGGATCTCCACTTGCCTAGGGCAAGGATAGGTGCACCTATTCTTATTATCTTGTACTCCTCTCTATGTACTTTCAGATTAATAAAATGGCTTAGTTATTTGGCATTCTATGTGTACTTGTTCTATGATCTGGTTCCAGCATTGTATTTTCTATATCTATCTGGCATATTTCTGTGTATTACTGGTTACTTCCCTTTGGGGATATTACAGTGGTATCAAAGCATAATTCTGGCTCAGCCTGTGGTCTATGACATCGGGAAAGAGATCATACAGAGCAATAGCGGTTGCAATACCAGAAACGCAGTTGGAAAAAGGGCCAAAATATAAAGGGTCAAATTTTGAAGTTTGGAATTAGAAGAAACGTTTTCTGGGTTTTTCTGGGTTTTGGGCAAGGATCACCTTCCCAAATTCCTGGAATCTTCTGAGTAAGCTACTGGTAACCTGATGTCGCCAAGGCCAGCATGGTTTCTCAGAAGAATGTGCGCTCGGTGGAGCTCGTAGGGCACTCACACCACTTGCCAATGTAAGGTGTGGTGACGGGTTTAAAGAGGCTGTCCATTGCTACGCAGGAGACGCGCGCAGGATGCAGAGATGCAGATAAGTCGCGTAGGCTCTTGGTCGTCAAACCAGAGGTAACTCTCAAACCCTCCTCAAAACCGCAATGTATATTAGCTGAAGAATGTACATGCTTATATAGATGGGAGGTGAGGCTACTGGGATTCAGCTCCCAATGACTCTTGGCCTTCCTTATTTCCTAATAACAAATAATATACAAAAATAAATGTGCACACCCATCCATAGGATTAGGTGTCAACATTCCCCCCTTTAATCCGAAGGGATGTTGGTGAGTCCAAGCATCGATCTGAACTTTTCAAACTTCTCTTTTCCAAGTGCTTTGGTGAAGATGTCAGCAGTTTGCTCATTTGTGGAACAATGATGTAGATGGATGGTCTTGGCCTGAACATGATGTCGAATGAGATGGTACTTTGTATTGATGTGCTTTGTTCGATCATGGAACTTTGGGTTCTTGGCCAACTTTATTGCAGAAGTGTTGTCGATCATGAGTGGAGTGGAATACATTTGTTTCATCTGTAAATCTTCCAGGATTTTCCAGAGCCACACAATTTCCTTTGTTGCTTCAGCTGCTGCCACATATTCTGCCTCGGTCGTGGAATCTGCTGGAACTGACTGTTTGCGTGATCTCCATGAGACAGCTCCCGATCCAAGACTCATGGTGTAACCTATAGTAGACACCCCTGTTTCTTTGTCGCCATCAAAGTCTGAATCAGAGTATCCGATCAAGCTGAAGTCGCCTACCTGTGTATATTTGAGTCCAAAGTCTTGAGTCCCCTTCAAGTACCTTAGTACTCTTTTTGCAGCAGACCAATGTCCTTCACAAGGTTTCTGCATGAACCTTGAGAGGATTCCAACAGCAAATGAGATGTCAGGTCTGGTGGTGGTCAGATAGATAAGACTTCCTACAAGCTGTTTATACTTAGTTGCATCCTCAAATTCCTTCCCTTCAACTGATGTGAGCTTCAAGTTTTGTTCCATTGGAGTGCCTAAGGGTTTACAATCATCCATGCCAAATTTGTTCAAGAGATCTCCAATGTACTTCTTCTGAGAAAGAAAGATGAATTTAGGATGTTGAATTACTTCAATACCCAAATAGTAATGAACATGACCCAACTCAGTCATTTCAAAACCTTTCTTCAACTCTTTCTTCATGGATGCAATATAGCTCTCATTGTTTCCTGTTATCAAAAGATCATCTACATATACCACAAGATATACAACTGTTTTTCCAACTTTCTTAACAAACAAAGTTGCATCATCAAGATCGAAGTGTTTGAAATCAAGTTTCAGAAGATGCTCGGTCAACTTCTCATACCAGGCTCGTGGTGCTTGCTTGAGGCCATACAAGGATTTCACAAGTTTGCAAACTTTGTGTTCTTGACCCTTTATCACAAATCCTTCTGGCTGGGACATATAAACTTTCTCTTTCAGATCTCCATTCAAGAATGCTGTTTTTACATCCATCTGATGGACTTTCCATCCACTCTGAGCTGCTAAGGCAAAGAGAGTCCGGATGGTGGTCCATTTTGCTGTGGGAGCAAAAGTTTCTTCATAATCGACTCCTTATTTCTGTGCGAATCCTTTTGCCACAAGCCTGGCCTTGTGCTTGTCAAGTGAGCCGTCTGCTTTGTACTTGTTCTTGTAGACCCACTTACAGCCAATTGGTTTCGTTCCCAAAGGCGGATCAACCAGCTTCCAAGTGCCATTCTTTATCAAGGCATCATACTCCTTCTGCATCGCTTCTTTCCATTCATCATGAGAAGCAACTTCTTTGAAGGAAGTTGGTTCATGATTCGTAGACAAACTCAATTCACAGTTATAAGAAATATCCATATCAATAGGAGAATCAGAATTATCTACATCACCTTCGATTTGTTGAGTGGAACTTCTTGTTCCCGTTTTTCCAACCTCATCAGGATGAACATTCTCCAGTGTCTTTGTCAGCCATTTGGGAGGACCTTTCTGAGATGGCCCAGGCTGGTCATTTGACTGAGTTGGGATTGATTCAAGATTCAATCTCCCAATTCTGTCAATCACATCATCCAATGTGTCATCCGTGGTTGTTTCTTCATGTGGGGGAGAGTGTGGTTCAGGAAATGATTCCACAGTTTGATTCAATATCGGAATCCCCCCTTCAAGGTGTGGAATCACACTATCAAATTCTTGAAAGACTTTGCATGTGTGAATCTATCCAGGCGATGAAGTTGCCGCTCAACAACCTTGTCACTCTTGGATGATTCAAGAAATATGACATCTCTTGCTATCACAAACTTCTTATTTGCTTCATCATAGAGACGATATCCTTTAGAGGTATTGGAGTACCCCAAGAAGATACATTTTCTGCTTCTAGCACCAAGTTTGTTCCTTTGACCCTTGGGTATCAAGGCATAACAGGTGGACCCAAAGACCCTGAAATGCTTTACCGAAGGAATGTGGCCATGCCACATTTCAAAAGGAGTTTTTTTTCTAATTGAACTTGAAGGACACCTATTCTTTATGTAAAAAGCACATAGAACTGCATCAGCCCAAAACATCAATTTTACATTCTTGAAAAATAACATGGAGCGGACCATATTTAAGATGGTTCTGTTCATTCTTTCAGCTACACCGTTCTGTTGTGGATTATATGGCACAGTGGTTTGATGTTTGATTCCATGTTGACAAAGATAATTTTCAAATTCGTTTGAAGTGTATTCTTTTCCATTATCAGTACGTAGAGAGCCAATATGTGTTTGTGCATCATTTTCAATCCATACATGAAAATTCTTGAAAGTTTGAAAAGCATCAGACTTATTCTTCAGTAAGTAAATCCAACACATTCTGGTGTAGTCATCAATAAATGTCATCATGTGTTTGTTTCCATTTGCAGAAGCAATAGGCATAGGGCCACATAAATCTGAATGAACAAGTTCAAGTTTCCTATGTGCTCTTGAGTGTGAATCATGAAATGGCAGTTTGCTATGCTTTCCTAGAATACATGCATCACATTCCTTAGGTTTTCTAGGAATTGTAGGCAGTCCATCAACACCATTTTTCTTCAACAAACGAAGGCCATGGATAGATTCACACATGCAAAGTCTTTCAAAGAATTGGCCATGGAGATCAGTCAGAGAGAACTCCCTAGGGGTTTTCAGATCGTTCAGCATGATGCCACTCGGCATATGGCATCATGTACACCCACACGTCCCACTATGCCCACATTCTTGCCAGAGGACACAGGAATAGCAGTACAGCGAGAGGTAGATCCGGCTCGGATGGCTGACATTCTTGCAAAATATCAGGCTTTCGGACAGGCATTCATGGATGCTTTCCCCTTCGAGAGATATATCCTGATCTGTTATGGCATTAGACTCCATGATCAACACCAGGGGCACCGGCATCATCATGGTGGAGACTACCACCGCACAGCTAGTAGAGATTATGTTCAGCTCCAGCGTGATAATAGACCTCACAACTCTCACAGAGGGACCCAGCACTCACATGATAGGGGCTTACAGCGCACAGTGGACAAGTTGGATACCTCTTTCCAGCTTGACCGAGTATCGGAGAGGGAAACCATTAAAGTGGTTACCTCGCACTTGGAGGATGAGGGCACACAGGATTGCAGGGAGCCTGAGGTTACACCTAGTGTGACACAGGACTCACCTTCATTGGAGACCTCCTTGACCGTGCCGGTTGATATCATAGTGGAGGTAGAGCCTACCCCGGTAGAGCCATCCACTGAGGTGATGACTGGAGCCATGTCCGAGTCTTCGGGTGGTAGCAGCACACAACAGATGGGTGAGGTGTCAGGAGATGTATCCACCTTCGATGAGGTACTAGCAGGTACAGAGGTATTGGATGATGGTCGCAAACAGCAGTATCATCGGCTTCGGACGGACCTTCGAGTTTTGAGAGAGAAGGCCGCGTCAGTACGGGAGACCATTTTGTTGCAGGACCAGGAGCTGGAGGGTATGAGAGCGACTTGTGCCAAGTCAGCGGCCAAGTTGGTCCACATTGGGGAACAGCTGGATTCCCTGATGGTACAACCAGAGGGCACATTGGAGCGTCAGATCATCCCCCTTCAGGTATGCATGGATGGGACTGGCGGTGCTGTTGAGTCATCTCTTTCCGTTGGAGAGAGAGAGGCAGAGCCACCTAGTCAGATCTCATATGTTGACTTGGATAGCGGTATGAGACGATCAGAGTTGTACAGGGTACAGCATCCATATGTTGAGAGTGGATGGAGAGAGATTTTGAGTTGGTACTCGGTGGAGTGGGCTATGGAACACAATGATTTGGTTCCCTTCTCACAAGAGCAGATAGAAGATGGAGGACATCTTCGGATGGATAACATCTCTCATGCTTGTGTTGGACATCCCTGGAGCCATACACATCATGATGGGAGGTTTTTGCCTACCACCTATTTGATTCTTGATAGGGTCTCATTGATCCTTGAGAAGTTTATAGTTCAAAATCCCACGAAGTGCAAAATCAGAAATTTGATTTGGGAGGATGGTAGCCCTCATAGGAGGAGTACCAGGATGAGGAGAAGGAGGCATCCACAAGTGATTGAGTGGATGGGGATGATGAGCAAGGAGCTAGGAGGCTACTTGCAGATCTGTGCTACCAGGCAGCCGGAGGTTTGGCTGCGCTGGTTACTCTTGAGGGAGTTTGGCCATCACTTGTACTTGCAGATCTATGATACCGGGCAGCAGGAGGCTTGGCTGCGCTGGTTACTCTTGGAAGAGTTTGGCTATCACTTGGCAAACGCTCTTCCTAAGAGTAGGAGGTTGGGGAAGAGATGGATCGATACTTGCATCATTGAGCAGCATAAAGTAGGGATACATGGTGTTGATGTGTTACTCATAACATTCATTGTGTCTTCATCACATGAGTTGCATGATGGAGGTATGGGGAGGCAACACAATTTCTTGTTGCTTTGCTTGGGAGAGCAAGAGCAGATTTGCTCCCACACTTTGCATGATGTTGCAGGAGGAGGAGATGGCACTATCTCCATGGTATTTGATTGGGAAGCACTTCCATCTTGGGAGGTATTCCATATTTGTTGCAGCATTATTAGAGGAGTCTTTGACAAGGAGCATGTCAAAGAACAGAGTCTTGTATTGACAGGAGCTTATTTGCATGAGCTCACAGCATTGTCACCTTGGAGCGAAACATTATGGACAAAGTGTGCGCAGCAAAGATATGGTGGATCTATAACCCATAGGTCCCAGGATCACTTCATGTTTGTGGCACAAAGAGGAGGTAATGATGATAGAGACATCTATGGCATTTTCTTCTTGACTTGGGTTTCCAAGCATGAGGAGGATTATCTTCTTGCAGCACATGGTTCATTCTTCTTCATAGCATGCCAAAACACTATGGAGGGCTCATTTATGGATCCACGTACCATCTCACTTCCAGCATATGGTGAGGGTTTTGTCTATACATTCATTGATTTGCACACTCTTGCCATTCCTATGCAGTGCATTGCTTCGCAAGAGGGCAAGCTTGTCACATTGCTCCATGAGTTGTATTGGGCCAATCTACATGATGGAGGCAGCCATCTCTTTTGTGGCCTTGGGCAAATGTTTTATCATCCCATGTATGCTCATTTTTTGCACTATAGCATGTATCATATGAAGACATGCATGATTAACTATGTAACAAGAAACATTTTGCCATGTACTTTCATCAAGCAGCAACTTGTAAAACTGCGCTGTACTTGTTTGGAAAGCTGTTGGGACCTTTTTGCACCACATGAGACCTTCAGCATTTCCTTCATTTCGCTACTGATCATGTCTTCATCTGCTGATATAGATCAGATTTGTATGGGAGGCTTGATTTTGAGAGAGACACATGAGCGGGATGTGTCTTTGAGTATTTTCTGCACTACATGTTCTAATGGGAGCATGAGAGGAGGCGTGGCCACCACTACTACATATGTGTTCTCTCTTGAGGTGGGCCATGAGATTGATAGTCATCCATTGTACAGCCATGGGCAAGTGTTTGGTCTTATGTCGTTGTCACATTCAGCCATTTGCTATCCATTAGTAGATGTGATGGATCTTGTACATTGCTTGCCATGTAATTTTTTGAAGTTGCAGTGGATGAGACTGCATTGTATCTTTGTGAGAGATTGTTTGCATCATGTATCATCATGTAAAACCTTCAGCAAACATCTCATTAGAATGATCCATGATGACCATGTCCTATTCTTCAGGGATGGATTGTTTTGGGCCAGCTTGTTCTTCATTGTTGGAGGAACCTTCATTGGAGAATTTTCCTTCACTTTGCCACTGGAGGGCAATGATTGTGCAGCCCAGGATCAGCATACACTCTACACTTATCATAAGTGGAGAGAAGGACAGCATAGGGTAAGCTATGATGCTTGCCAAAGTCATATTTCCATCCCACCTTCATTACCAGAGCTTGAGGTGGAAGGAGATTTTCAGGAGTTGCCTTGTTGGGAGGTGGCTCATTTTGTTTGGATGATTGCTTGGGGATGGAGGATCCACAGGAGGGAGATGCTCCTCATTTCATTCCAGACTCCATGCCTCGAGTGGAGATTCTTCAGTTCTACCCTTGCAGTTGATCGGAGAGAGGTGATGAGTTGGTGCGCAGTTGATGGGCCAGCTTACACAGTCATAGATGCAGAGTAGCAGGGGTCATGGTCTTCATCAGTCATAGCCAGAGGCAGTGCGCAGTCCGAGCCATGGGACTTGGGCTATTATTGGCCATGGTGGCAATGGGATCCAGGAGGATTGTTGGTTGGCTGGTATCATGAGAGATCAGTTTGGGATGCTGGCATTGAGATATTCTCCTTCAAAGATCGTGGTGATGCAGAGATAGAGAGGTTTCAAAGTGGGGACCTGTGCACATTTTGCGCACTGGGGAGCATCAACCAGAGAGTAGGTTTGCTCTGCCATCAGCTTGTAACGCCACTACGGATGAGGAGGCCACTTGGGAGCGAGCATTCTTACAAGATCCATCACTTCACTGCATGAGGACAAGCAACGTTCGTCGGAGATCGTATTCCTAATTAGGCATTGCTAATTGAACATTTCATTTTTGTTTAATTTTGCCGCTTTAGCTAGAAATAATAAATAAAGTGAGAAATAAGAGGGGTCACCTCACTTTAGTCACCTCACTTTATAAAATAAAGTGTTTTCCTAGTTGATTGACGTTATAACTTAGAGAAGGGGCCTTGGATGTCCACATGAGTATGAGGGGAGGCCTCACGCTGACCCAAGGTTAACTGCGCAGGCCAAGGAGAGTGAAGGACGCAGTTAAGGTTTTGGAGGGAGTTTTGCACTATAAAAGGAGGGGTTTCCACTTCATTTGGTATGCATGATTTGATATTGATAGTGAGAGCTAGACTTCTGTCTGCTTCAGCACGCCGGTTGTTTAGTCGGTCTGCAGCACTGTTTAGTGCAACCGAGTGTCTCCGGTCGGAGATCTCACCCTTAGCCTCGGGGGACTTCGAGTGCCTGCCCTGGTAAGGTTATTTCTGGTTTCACCCTTAGCTTCGGGGGACTTCGAGTCCCTGCCCTAGTAAGGTTATTTTCTGAGTAACATCCTTCAGTTTCAGCAGTTTCAAGTGGAGATTTGGAGAGGAAGAAGCCCTTCTTGTGGCTGCGCAGATCTAGAAGGCAGAACGCTGTTTCAGGGGGAGGAAGGACGCAGTTCAGATCTGAGAGGAAGGACGCTGTTCCAGGGAAGAAAGGACGCAGATCAGACTTAGAGAGAGGACGCTGTCCCAGGGAAGAGAAGGACGCAGATCTGAAGACACATTGGCAGATCCAGCCTTGGAGATTGCAGATCTGAGGAGATATTTGCAGATCTAGTTCTGTAGGGTGCAGATCTGGAGAGATAGCATTAGATCCAGCCTGGGAGATTGCAGATCTGAAGAGATATTGGCAGATCCAGCCTAGATCTGAAGAGATAACATCAGATCCAACCTTGGAGGTTGCAGATCTGAAGAGATAACATCAGATCCAACCTTGGAGGTTGCAGATCTGAAGAGATATTGGCAGATCCAGCATAGATCTGAAGAGATAACAGTAGATCTGACCTAGGAGGACGCAGATCTGGATTGGGGGCCTCAGATCCAGTAGATCTGAGCATATAGGACGCAGATCCATCAGGGAGGACGCTGATCTGGTGAGTAGGTTCATGAGAGTGGGGCTTGACAGCGTTTTCCAGCATTCCTAGTCTTGAGGAGCTGATCCATTCATCTGGAGGTTTTTGTGCCCAGCACTCCATCTGTTTCTGCGCTGTCACTAGCAGAGACAGCGTTTTTATTGGTGAGGGTTTGGAGGACTGATATCAGCCATCTTCTAGTCTTCAGCTCATAGTTCCATTGCATTCCAGCAGCAGCTTTCCATAGCAGTTCTTCAGCCAGCTAGGACGCTGTCCTTATTTGCAGCCATCATTTGTTCTGAGAGGGTCTCCAATTGCCTAGGGCAAGGATAGGTGCACCTATTCTTATTATCTTGTACTCCTCTCTATGTACTTTCAGATTAATAAAATGGCTTAGTTATTTGGCATTCTATGTGTACTTGTTCTATGATCTGGTTCCAGCATTGTATTTTCTATATCTATCTGGCATATTTCTGTGTATTACTGGTTACTTCCCTTTGGGGATATTACAGAACCTTTTACGATTTTATTATAACTTGACCTGTACCTTTACGAAAATTACTTGTCAACAAATCTGCTGACCACACCTGTTCGTGTAGGGGCACGATTTTTGTTTTTAAATCTACGTATGCAATTAAATGACACCGTGGCCAACGAGGCGGATAGTGGGGAGAGACGGCAGTGGGGATGGAGGAATGGCGGCAGGGAAAAACTGTAATATCCCTTTTCAGGGATATCTCTCAAACACCGTCAACTCTAAACCAGAGATGGATTGGAGGGGCGCTTACCAGATATTTCACCTCTAAAAAGAGGATGAGATCTCGAGGCTACCTGGCCCTCCCCAGACTCCGTCTATAGAGTATGGGCAAAACACAACAAATGGTATAACAATCGAATATCTCAAAGAAGTGATGCGGATCATACAACAGTACATGAAATGCTAGAAACAATATATGCAACAGATACACATAAAATAGAGAGAATACTGAGCCATTTTATTATACTAAGAAATAGCAATGAGTACAAGAGGTGACCAGAGTGATGGCACCTCGACTTGCACCAGGCAAGTGTAGGAATACTCTCAGAATATCGATGGAATGGCTGCTCTCTGATCCGCGTCCAAGCTGCTGGAAAACTGTCGTGTAGCTGCTACTACTGGAACCAAATAAGTAGTTGGGGCTGCTCCCCTACTCGGAATGGGCTGAAACTCTGGAATCCGCCTCTACTCACAATACCCAGAAAAGCCCAGAGAGCGTTTCTGGAATGGCCGACCCCCAAAAATACCCCCCTTGGGGATCTACACTATCCTCCAAGGCTCTGCGCTGAGACTGAATGGAATACTCCAAAATATGACCTCCCACTCAACCAAAAGTCTCCAGTAGGCAAGAGCTGGCCCCTTGCTCAATCTCCCAACCAAAATCCTCCAAAACAATGCCACTCCGGAGCTCCCTCATAATGGACTGCATCCTCCCTCTGAAGATTGCACAGTCTATGGATGCACTGCCCCTCCACAAAAGCCAAACACCAATCCTCCTGCAAAATACTGATGGGACAACCTCACCCGAGCAAGCACTCGAAGTCTCCCGGGGCTGAGGGTGAGATCTCCAAACGGAGACACTCAATGCACTAAACAGTGTTGCAGACAAGCTAAACAGCCAGCGTGCTCAAAGTCGTAGTGACCAGCTCAATATGCATAAACTCGAATGAGGAAATGAGGAGGCTCTCCTCCTTTTTATAACAATGGGCCTCTCTCAACCCTAGGCCCCACCATCTCCAACGTAGCCTCCATTTGGCCCACGTTGCCAACTAAACTGCGTTGTCATGGCCCTCGTGGTCTAAGTGGGTCCCCCTCTACATGGTCTCTTGGCCCCCCTTGGCCCTCTTAAGTCACAACGTTGAGTCTACTAGGGAGTGCACTTTATTTTAGTGAGTTATGTCCCCCTCCCACTCACTTTATTTATATTTCTAACTATAGAAGGCAAAATTGGTCAAAGTTAATATTTCCAATTAGCTATCGCTAATTGGGAATATTACAAAAACGCGAGGAGAGATGACAGAGGCAGGGCAGGGAAGGCGGCGGGGGATGACGAAGAAGGGTGGGAAGGTGACTGTGGCAGCGGGAAAATGACGAGGGAAGTGGGGGCGGAAAACGGCGGAGCAGCCAAAAGGCGAGGAAGAAAGGCGATGGAAGGGAAGGCGAGGAGGTGACTGTGGCAGCGAGGGAAGAGGTGGGCGATGAGGGAGCCGCGATCGTTGAGGGGAGGGTCATGAGGGCCGAGGGGGATGGGAAGGAGCGCTGTGTGTGAGCCGAGAGGTGAGGGGGCCGTGAGGGGTTGGGAAGTGCCGTGATGATGCGGGTGGGTTGGGGTGAGTGAGGGAGTTGACAGCAGAGACGGCGGGAAGGGTGGGAAGAGGGGGCGGAGAGGTGGGCAACGAGGAGCGGAGAAGTGGGCAGAGGAGGGGGAGTGGAGAAGTGGGCAGCAGCAGAGTGTGAGAGATGAACACGAGAACAGTGGGCGGGGAAGGTAAACGGTGGGGGTTTTTGAAATCGATTTGCGGAAAAAATGTGGAGTTGATCTGAAAAAATTCAACTGGATAACAGCAACAGAATCCGAAGAGCGAACTGCTCTGATACCAATGGAGCAACAAAGTTGTAGGCTTGTTGACTTAAGTTATAAAAATACACAAGAGGTATTGTAATAATAATATAATATATATATAATGTATAAGAGATGATTACAATGGAGAATCACCAAGGCTTTAAATATAACCTCACGGTGTCCCTTGGTGAAGATCATGCCCTTTCACTTAATAAACCTAAGATAACTACATTTAAATAATAATTAATAAATTCTACATAACACATTCCTTCAAACAAATCGGATAACAACTTCCTCAACCAGACAACTTCTCTACTAACTTCGCATGCTGCAATGTATTCAGCTTTCAGCACACTACTCAAAGCAATTAATTCTTTCTTTCTATTCATCCATGAGATCATAGAGGATCCCAAGGTAAAACATCCCCTGGTAGTTCTTCTTCCATCTGTCTCACTGCTTCCCCAACCAGAGTTTGTATATCCTATCAATTGGATATTATTCTTTCTATCATACTTCAAGCATTAATGTATTGTTCCTCGCAAATATCTCAATATGTGCTTGGCTCCATCGGAAATTCACTGAGAATTTTCACTGCAAAACAAATATTTAGACTTGTATTCACAAGATACATCAAAGAGTCAACCAATTGACTATAACTTGTAGGATCCACAATGGCTTGAATCAGAACTTCTTAACCTCTTCAAATTTGTGACTATGGGGGTTGTCATAGGTTTGCAGTCCATCATGCCAAACCTTTGCAACATCTTAATCACATAGTCTCCTTAGCCTAGATATATTTCATCAGGTTCTTGCCAAACTTCCAACCCCAAGTAGTAGTGCATCAGCCCTAGATCCTTCATATCGAATTTTACTGCCAACTGTCTCTTGCATTCTTGAACACAACTTCCACACCTGTTTTGAAAAGATCATCCACATATAGAAGAATGATGACTAGTTCATCCATCAATATATAGGTTTGGATCAGCAGAACTCTTTGAAAAACCCAATCTTTGTAGATACATATCCAGCCTAACATACTAGGCCCTTGGAGCTTGCTTTAGGCCATAAAGTGCCTTCTTCAACTACAAATGTGAGTTTCACTATCTCTCACTTCAAATCCCAAGGGTTGTTCGATATATACTTCTTCATCAATGGTACCATTCAGAAATGTTGCTTTGACATCCATTTGATGGATGTTCCATCCCATAGATGTTGACAAAGAGACCAACGATCTTATAGTTGTGTATCTAGTTGTAGTTGCAAATGTTTCTTCATAATCGATGCCTTCTTGTTGAAAGAAACCCTTAGCCACAAACCTTGCTTTGTACTTGTTAATGCTTCCATCTGTTGCATGCTTAATCTTGTAGAGCCATTTGGAAGTTACCACATATTTGTCATTTGGCCTAAGAACGATCTCCCAAACTCCATTTTTCATTATATATCGATATTCTCCATTCATTGCATCTTTCCATTCTTGATGATTGACAGCTTCTTCAACGGTGGATGGTTCGGCTTCAATTAACTTTGTCATATAGGTTGCATACCCAAAATATCTTTTAGGCTTCTTGCTTTCCCTGAATGTACCTTTTGCTACAGTATGTCCTTCGGCTTCTTCAAAAGAAGACTTTAACCAATTTGGTCTCTTTCAATTTTCAGGGATTATGACATGCTACACAAGTTCACTAGGACCTTCTTCATGATGGGAATCTTCTTCATCCCTTTGAGATTCTTTAAATATAGGTAGTTCTTCATCATCGGAATCAATCAGGAGATCTTTGGATTTCTTATATACAATGCTTTCATCAAAGATCACATCTCTGCTAACTTCAATTCGGTGCCCTTCTTTTATGTAGATTCTATAAGCCTTTGAAAAGTTATTATAGCCAACAAATATGCCCTTCAATCTTGTAGGATCCAATTTCTTCCTTTTATCTTTTGGAATGTAAATGTAGACAAGGTAACCAAATATTCGGAGATGATCTACATATGGTCTTTTCCCAGTAAATGCTTCTTCAGGAGTCATGTTGAAAAGTGATCTGTGAGGAATTCGATTTTTGAATATAGACATTTGTTTTGGATGCCTCACCCCATAGAAATTTAGGTAGATAATGATCATGTAAACTTGCTCGAACACTTTCTTCAATTGTACAATTCTTTCGTTCTGCTACTCCATTTTGCTCTGGATTCTAAGGGACTATCAGCTCCCTCTTAATTCCAGCCTCCTTACAGGAAGCCATAAGTTCCTTTGATGTGTATTCTCCTCTATTATCGGATCTTAGTACCTTGATCATTATTTATGTAAGATTATCTACTTCTGCTTTGAATTCTCGAAATTTTTCGAATACTTCATCCTTGGACTTAATTAAATAAATCCAAGTCTTTCTTGAGTGGTCATCAATGAAAGTCACATAGTATAGATGACCTTAAAGAGATTTTGTAGATTCTTTAGACCTTGAAGCACTGCTTCCAAAAGGTTTCTTTACATTTTTCCCTAATGCACATCCCTTGCAAATTTCTTCATGATCCTCTTTTAATTCAGGGATGACATTCACTATTGTACTAAGAGTTGGTAAGATTTTGTAATGAAGGTGTATACCTTCTATGCCAAAGCTCACATGGACTGACTTCAATGTGAACCAACGCTTGAGAGAGAGGGGTAAGTAATTTGTAGAGTCTACCTTCACAAATCCCAATAACTTTTGCATTGTTGAGGCTAGAGCCCTTATCCCTTTCCATAATTTTTTCAACTATAACAGCAATTTTGTCTCCTTTATCTTCTAAGCATGAAATAGAAAGTAAATTTTTCTTCAAACCTGGAACAAATAGAATGTTGTTGAGATGTATGTTTCCTTCATCTTCAAGCTCCAATGAAGTTGATCCAATTCCTCTTACTGCATAACTCTTTTTGTCTCCAAGTTCGATCGAATAAGAATATTTTCCTCTTGATAGAGTCTTTATATGTTTATGTTCACCTGCCATATGTCTATATGCCCCATTGTCAATAACCCAAATATTTTCATCTTCAAAAGTACCTGTAAGTGTTGAGAATAATCCTTCGTCCTTGGTAGAGGAGGTCTTGATTGATGATAGGAGATCCTTAAATGCTTTGATGCCTTGCTTGATGTGTCTTGTCACCATAGAGAATTGCTTCAATGAGAATTTCCATAACTTCTTCAAAGATGTAGTGATCTTCATCATGCCCTTTGTCAACCTTAGCTCTGATACCATATTGAGAAATCAATAGGGCTATTGTTGGTGTGATTTCTCTTACACTTGATAACTGCTTGTGATGTATTTTTACTTGTTCTTGATTATTAGCTTATGTTCCTATTATTATGTTTTTTTTATCATCAAATTGTTTTGTATAATTTATTAATTATTATTTAAATGTAGTTATCTTAGGTTTATTAAGTGTAGGTTTATTAAGTGAAAGGGCATGATCAAAGATCATGCCTCTTCACCAAGGGACACCGTGAGGCTATATTTAAAGCCTTGGTGATTCCCCATTGTAATCATCTCATCTTTTATCAATAATAATATATACTTATTTAGGTTTACCAGAGTTTTTACACTCCATTGGTATCAGAGCGATCGCTCTTCAGGATCTGTGTGATCACTACTGCTGCCACCTGCTTTCTGTTTTCATTACCCTATCACGACCAAAACACCATTATCAACCCCCGCACACCCTCACCATCCTCGGAATACCCTACGTTGTGTCTTTCCACTTCACCAATTTGTTCCTGTTACCACCTTCATTCAACCTCAAAATTCGGTGATCATTTCTGAAATTGAGCACACATTAAAAGGAGGCCGAGGAGCACTTTATAGAACATTGTTTCGGCATATTTAAAAAAAAGGGGGGGATATATTGCTCATGGGAGAAACACAGAACGATATACAGTGAACAGTCACCATATAAACCAGTTCAAGTCACGTTGGGAAATCCAATCGATTCATCAACGGTCCACTAAGTCACCAGTCCAACACTCTCCGTCGATACATAACGCGGATGATATGGGTAACGTCCCACGATCGCTGCGATTAAGAATAGAGCTAGTCCCACAGTCATTGCGATTATGAATAGAGATACACCGTGACTGCCCACCAGACCTGCTCCGCCGGGGAACGCTGCAACATAATCGTGCTCAAGGAATAAACAACTGATATGCCGCCAAATTTTGTGGTCGGTCATCTAAAGGTGCGACTTTTCATGCCCGATCGACGGCTCTCTCGTGGTTCAATACATAGATTCGTTTAAGTATACAGTGAACGAGCTTGTTTAAAAGAAACATTCCGACGTCAAAAAATTGGACAGATTCGTGGTTCAATACATAGATTCATTTAAGTATATGGTGAACGAGCTTGTTTAAAATAAACATTCTGACGTCAAAAAACTGGACAGGTATTCTTTTAAACATTGAACGATTTTTTTTTTAGTTATACTATATAATTACAATCAATAATTATATATATATATATATATATATATATATATATATATATATATATATAAGTAATAATAATTATTATTTAAAAAATAAATAAATAAATTTATTATTATTATTTCAAAAAAAAAAGGAGGAAAAAACTGGTAGATAAATATTCACCACCGCATACGCGTTCAATGTCGTCATCAATGTCAATGGCCGAATTCCAAAAAAAATTACCGGATCTTGAGAAACAGATCAATAATAATTCCGAAGACTTTGGCAAAAGATTAGTCGATCTCGAGGGTACAGTTGCAGGACACTCCAACGATATCAAAAAGCTTCAAGATATGACAAATCGAATAGAAAGACAAATTTGGCTAAATCATAGCAAGGCCACAAAAAATCATAGCCAAGCAATGCAAAAGATGACATAACTCTGCGATAAAATAAGCCAGACACAACGGCCAATATTTCCCAATATGGAACATAATCAACAGAACAATTCAGCAGATTCAAGGAATTCAAAAGAGCATCATGAAAAAACCGAGTCCCCACATCATCACGCAGATAGTAATGCAGATTCTCAAAATAAGCAGCTCTGGAATGCATTTGCTAATCAATACCCCCTCCTCGTTCCACCATTAGCATATCATCGAAGAGCAAAAATCGAGCTACCCAAGTTTGACGGTAATGAAAAAATAGCGTTGCATGGCTTAATAAAGCCGAAGAATATTTTGAGATTTACGACACTAACAATGATGACGAAAAAATTAAGCACACTTCTATGAAAATGGAAGGAGAAGCATATAATTGGTATCTGTGGTGGAAAAAGACGACACTTGCACTTAGTTGGATGAAATTTAAGGATGCATTCTTTAAAAGATTTCAAGGTATAAAAGAAGAAAAGTTTTTTTCAACATTCATCAAATTACGCCAAAAAGGAGATGTGGATGAGTACACTCGAGAATGGGAGACCTTAGCGACACGAGTACCTGGATTGTCAGAATCTCATCTAATCCAGTCTTTCATCTCAGGACTTAAAATCCATATACAAGAAGAGCTCAAACTTCACGACATTACATCAGTAGAAATAGCAAGGCAAAAAGCAAAAGCTACTAAAAAGAAATTTGAAAAGTTATCTTGGTCAAAACCAGGAAGAGTATATTCGAGAGGAAGGTTTCCTCAATCTACAAATGAATATAACATGAAATATGTTCCAACACGTCTTCGTTAAGGAGACAAATCTAACATGGAAATACAAAGGATGAGAGAGGGCAAGTGCAAACGTTGTGGCGAAAAGTCGGACCCTAAGCAACGATGTGCTAATGGAAAAGAAAAAAATATGTATAATTGTGAAGCAACTAATGACTCCAACAATGATGATTCAGATGTAGAAGGAATGGAAGACACCCCAGAGTTCTCTCCAGAAGTAGATGACGAAAGCATTCCGCAAGTGTCATTATCAGCCATGACAGGTATATCACAACCTTAGACACTAAAATTAAGAGGACATATTAAGAAAAACAATGTAATGGTTCTCATCGACACTGGCAGCACCCGCAATTTTCTAGATTCAACCATTGCCAAAAGACTCGACATCTTTACTTTTCCCATGCCTAATATGAAGGTAATGGTGGCTGATGGTAAGAAGATTGACCAAGTACGAAAATGCCATAAGGTCAAATTACAGATTAAAAACTTAGTTTAGAATCTCCATTCTATGCCATACCACTAGGAGGAGTAGATGTGGTCTTAGGAATTCAATAGCTACAAACCTTAGGTACTTATTCTGCCAACCATCAAAAGCAGTTTATAAGCTTTAAGTGGGAAGGGCAGAAGCACAAGTTATATGGATTCCAAGCACCAGAAAATCAGATTGTATCGTCATCCCAGATGATGAAGATGATTCGAAAAGGAGCGCCAGCCTATATAGTACAATGTCATCAGTTTGAAATGTTATCTACAAAAAGGAACCACGAAGAGTCACCAAAAGTACAAAGACTAGTTCAGAAACACGAAAAAGTATTCCAAGACCTACCAATGAAAATGCCTCCTAATAGGGAAATCGAACATACAATAGAAGTCAAGGCAGGATCAAACCCTGTTAGCATCAAGCCTTATCGCTACCCGCATCACCAAAAGACTGAAATTGAGAAGATAATCCAAGACCTTTTAAAATGTGGGGTCATCTCAAAAAGCAAGAGTCCGTATGCCGCCACAGTTATATTGGTAAGAAAAAAAGATGGATCGTTTTGGCTATGCATTGACTACAGGGGATTAAATAAGATAACAATTAAAAATAAGTTTCCAATTCCCTTTATCGATGAAATGCTAGATGAACTACATGGCGCAAAATACTTCTCTAAGTTAGACGTAAGGTTAGGCTATTACCAGATCAGAATTAGATTGGAAGATATACCAAAAACTGCGTTTCAAACACATGAAGGTCATTACGAATTTAAAGTAATGCCCTTTGGGTTGACAAATGCACCAGCTACGTTCCAAGCTACTATGAACGAATTATTTCGTCCATATCTTAGGAAATTTGTACTACTATTTTTTGATGATATTTTGATTTATAGTAAAACTTGGAAAGAGCACTTGCAACACTTGGATAAAGTTTTCACATTATTAGAAGATCATCAGTTTTATGCTAAGAAGTCCAAATGCACCTTTGGAAAAGAAGAAGTCGAATATATGGGACACATAATATCCCATGAAGGGGTAAAAGTGGATCCTTCTAAAATTTGTGTGGAAGAACGATATCTTATGTTACAAAGGAAGAATTTATCTAATCTCCAAATCCAAGTTTATCTCAAAAATACTCAAGGAATCACATGATTCTATGTCATCTGAGCATGTAGGATATTTTAAAACCTACTACAATGCACGTCAATCATTTTCTTGGAAGGGTATGAGTCACGATATTCAAAAATATGTAGCAGAATATGACAAGTGTCAAAGAAATAAAAGTGAAAATATTATGACACCTGGGTTACTTCTTCCCTTAAATATTCCAAATCGGAAATGGGAAGAAATATCGATGGATTTTATTGAGGGGTTACCTGTATTTGATGGAAAGGATAAGATCTTCGTAGTAGTAGATAGATTCACTAAATATGCTCACTTTATTGCTATAAATAAAACAGACTCTACAAAACAAATTGCTGAAATATTCTGCAAACATATTTATAAACTACACGCCTTCCCGAAAGTCATTGTCAGCGACAGGGATGCCAAATTTAAAGGAAATTTTTGGAAGGAATTGTTCAACCATATAGGAACCTACCTAAACATGAGCTCAGCTTACCACCCCCAAACAGATGGACAAACAAAGGTTGTCAATAAATGTTTGGAAGCTTACCTACGGTGTTATGCTACGGAAAAACAAAATAAATGGGTTCAATGGTTGCATCTCGTTGAATGGTGGTGTAATTCCACTTACCATACATCAAAAAAAATGACTCCATTCCAAGCTTTATATGGATACGAGCCCCCGAAGTGGAAAGATTTTGCTTCAGTCCAATCAAACCTGCCAACAGTTAAAAACTAGCTAGAAGAACACCAAAAGGTCATCAGAGTTCTAAAAGAAAATCTGAATATTGCACAGAATCGTATGAAGCAACAGGCTGACCGTAATCGAACTGAGAGATCATTTGAAGTTGGAGACTGGGTGTTTGTCAAGCTCCAACAGTACAAGCAGTTGTCCCTGAAACAAAAAGGGAAACATAAATTAGCTCCCAAGTTCTATGGTCCGTATCAAATTATCAAAAAGATCAGTCAAGTCGCTAATGGTTTTTGCCTTCCCAATACAAGTCGTGTTCACAACGTCTTCCATGTGTCATGCTTAAAAAAAGCACTTGATGACCATCAGTCGTCCCAAACAACACTTCCTTTTTTGGATGATGAAGGAAGGATCATTTTGGAACCCGAAAGTATCCTATCTACCCGAGAAAAGAAGTTACGCTCTCGTGTTATCACAGAATATTTAATCAAATGGAAGGATTTACTCGAAGAAGAAGCCTCTTGGGAAACAGAAGCGTTTCGCCAACAACACCCGTCATTAAGTCTGCTTTGAGGACAAAGCATCTTTAAGAGAGGGGCAATGTTATTTATAATTTATTAATTATTATTTAAATGTAGTTATCTTAGGTTTATTAAGTGAAAGGGCATGATCAAAGATCATGCCTCTTCACCAAGGGACACCGTGAGGCTATATTTAAAGCCTTGGTGATTCCCCATTGTAATCATCTCATCTTTTATCAATAATAATATATACTTATTCAAGTTTACCAGAGTTTTGACACTCTACAAACAGCTACCAAAACATGAAGATCAATAGTACACAAGGACACAAGATGTAGGTTGCAAGCTAGGGCAACCTTTCCTCTTGAGAGGAAAACCCACATATCTCCTGTTCTCATAGATTCTTCAAATGACGAACTCCAAAACCACTAGACCAAGACCAATACCCTTCCAAGACCAAGTCATACCCATAGTTTTAAAAACCGGTTGGTTTGAACCGGTAACCGACCAAACCGGCCGGTCAGATAGCCCAGCGGTCGAAACCGGCCAAGCAACCCGGCTGATTAGGGCATTTCGCCTGTTTTTGGAAAAAACCGGACCTAACCGGCCGGTTTATGCATAAACCGGCCGGTTAGGTGCTAACCTCCTACGCGGACCCACATTATCGGCGGCAGTTAAGTTTTAGGGCTGATTTGGAGCCAAGGGGAGGGTTGTTTCCCTCCAAAAACACCCTCCCCAATCTTTTATAAGGAGGAGCAGCCTCTCCTTTGTCTCACAGCAACTCATTTGTTGTTTGTGAGTTTGATTGAGAGCTTGGAGAGTGTTGAGTGTTTGCCAGAGAAGTGATCTTGGAGGCTTGGAGTTGGAGTTGGAGTTATCTTGGAGATAGTTTGGAGCTGAAAATAGCGTTGGCATCTTCAGGAGGACGCTAAGCATTGCCATGTAAGAATTTGCACTTGAAAAATCCTTCATTTCATTGCTGTTCATGTATTTATTTTCTCATGTGTTTAGCTATTTTATTGCTCTAAAATCTCTAGTCCTATGCTATCAAATTTTGTATGTTTGAATGTGCATTTTGTTTTGTAAATTTAGCCTTAGTTGTCCATTTATCTTAGCTGCAAATTTTTTTAAATGGCAGATTTATTTCCAAATTTCAATTATTTCAAGTCAAGATGGCTCCAAAAGCCAAGGACAGTGCATGGGTCTATTGTGATGTGATTGATGGAAAGATGGTATGCAAACTTTGTCGAAAATTTATTGGAGGTGGGGGTATTCTTAGATTGAAACATCACTTGGCTGGGATAAGAGGCAATGTAACGCCATGTGATGCACCTAATGCAGTGTTAGGTCCGATTAGGGCAGAATACCTTGCCAAGCTTGAAAAGTTTGAGAAGACTAAGGCTAGGGAGAAGGCCATCCAAGATGAAATTGCAAGGAAGAGGGAAATAGTAGAAATGATGAGAGAGAGTGGGTATGAAAATGAGGAGTATGATATTCAAGACTCCTCTTCTATCCCTTCCACCAATAACCCCTTTCAATATGTTCCTCCTGTTGGCAAAAGATCAAACCCAACAAAGAGACCCAACCTCGTGAGTTATTTCTCGTCCAATGCTAATCCCACAACCACTGCCAGTGCCTCCATGTCCCAGCCAACTCCAAGTCGTCAACCCACTTTGGATCAACATTGGAAAAAACAATGCAAAGAAGCTTCTCATCAGTACATTGCTAGATGGTGGTATGATTCAGAAATCCCATTTAATGTTGCTAACTCACCTTATTACCAAGCTATGTGGGACTCTGTTTTTTGTTGCAGGAAAGGGCTTCAAAGGCCCTACTGCACATGAGTTAAGGGGAGCTCTTTTGCAACAAGAGATTTCTAGTATTGATGAGTATTTGGCTGAATATAAAGAGTCATGGCTCAAAACAGGTTGTTCCATCATGTCAGATGGATGGACTGATGGAAAGAACCGCACTATCATTAACTTCCTTGTTGCTTGCCCTCGAGGAACAATGTTTTTGAGATCAGTTGATGCATATGATAAGGTGAAGGATGCAGCCCTTCTATTTGAGCTTTTGGATGAGATTATTCAGGAAGTGGGAGAGCAGAACGTTGTGCAGGTCATCACAGATAATGCCTCAAACTATGTTCTTGCTGGAAAGATGCTTGAGTCCAAGTATAGTACCATATTTTGGACTCCATGTGCTGCACATTACATAGACCTCATGCTTGAGGACATAGGCAAACTGGAATGGGTAAAAAGCACTGTAGAGCATGACAAGTGCATTACAAAATACATTTACAACCACTCATGGGTATTGAGCCTAATGAGGAAAAACATAGGGGGCAAAGAGCTTGTTAGGCCTGCCATTACGAGATTTGCAACTCACTTCCTCACGTTGCAATGTCTCAATTCTCAACAGAAAAACCTGCAGAAAATGTTTTCTTTTGATGATTGGACTGAATCCCAGTGGGCTCATAGACAAGATGGAAAAGACACCAAAAAGAAAGTCTTTGACAGTTATTTTTGGAAAAGGTCTTCAAAGCTGGTAAAAATTACTGAGCCCCTTGTTAAGGTGCTAAGGATGGTGGATGGGGAAAGGATGGCAATGGGATATACATTTATGAGGCTATGGATCAGGCCAAGGAGCAGATACGGGCAGCTTATAGGGACAGGTTAGCTAAATATGGCCGGATATGGGAGATCATTGATAACAGATGGAACAATCAACTCCATCGTCCTATACATGCAGCTGGGTATTTTTTGAACCCAAAGTATCATTATAGAGCTCGGCTAGGAGATCAGCAGGATGGGGAGGTCAGATCTGGATTTATTGATTGCTTGGAGCGCATGATCCCTAACCGTGCAAACCTTCTGGAAACACGTAAACAACTTACTCTTTTCACTATGGCAGTTGGTACCTTTGGAAAGAACTTGGCAAAAATGGCAAGAGATGTGGATCAACCAGGTAAGCAATTCCAATTTGTTTTTCTTTTCATGTTAAATTGTTTGTAAATAAGTAATGAAATGAACTATGTTACTAATGAATGTCTTTTTATTTGCAGCACATTGGTGGGAGTCATTTGGCGGCCAATGTCCTCAATTGCAAAGGTTTGCAATTAGAATCCTCAGCCAAACTTGTAGCGCTTCAGGTTGTGAGCGCAATTGGTCTGTTTTTGAGTGCATACACACAAAGAAGAGAAACCGTTTGGAACAGAAACGGTTAAATGATCTTGTGTTTGTGCAATACAACCTTCGCTTGAGGCGGAACCAACTGATGAGCAAAACACCTGATCTAGATCCCATTGTGTTGGATGATATTTATCCAACATCAGAATGAGTGGAGGAGATTGAAGATCCAGTGTTTGAGGCTAATTTTGATTTTGATGCAGTAGTAGCGGGGGGTGAATTTGAAGCAGATTTGGTGGCACCATCAAACGCAGACCCAGGATTGGTAGTTGCATCAAGCAAAGGCAAACAACCAATGGATGACACTAGTCATGCACCTCGAGCAACTCGTGCTTCCATTAGGTCCACTTTTATTGTTATTGGTGGCAGGGGTACTGAGGTTGCAGATGAGCCTGAGGCTGAGGCATCCTCAGACTCTGATCCAGATGATGTCAATGCAGCGCCAGCAGCCGATGTTGATCCTGTGTCTAGTAGCGGTGATGAATTTGATGATTGATCATCATTCATGTGTAGTCTTGTATTAGGCCAATGGCCTTGTTAGGTCTCTGTAATAAGCAAGATTGGCAAAAGTCCGATCAAAGAGTTAACATCATTTCAACCAACTTTGGGATTCTAGGATCTAGCCCTCCTGAATCCGGAGAGGGATCTCTCCAATATGTACAAAGATGGATTTGTCTTTGAAGTTTAGGGTAATGATATTAGGCTAGTTATGAAGTTCAAGGGTTTGGTTTTGTTTTTAGATGGTTGAACATGATTACTGCCTGAGGCGGAAAGATCTATATGCAAATAGGTTCAAAAGTGAGAAGTTGCAAGCAATAAGAGTAAGCTTTAGCTAAGATGAAAGATGATGGCAGGTTTTCAGTCCATTGGGCTATGGAGTCATAAGAGGATTTAATTGAAGCAAATCAGGTTCAAGAGTGGTCTATGGGGCAAGTCATCTATGCCTAAGGATCTCTTTAAGGTTTGATTTATGGAATGGAGTGATACAATAAGAAGGGGAAAATAAACAGATGCAGAACAAAGAGCAGCCTAGGATCTGGTAAGTACTTTGAAACTATCCAGCCTTTGACCAGGCACTTAAGAAAGACATGAAAGCAAACTAGGATCTGGTAAGTACTTTGAAACTAGCCAGCCTTTGATACACTTCCAATCGAAAACATGTGAAAAAACAAAGGGAAACTTGAAGGCAACCTTTGGATTAGAAACTAACGGGCTGGGCTCGCCACAAATCCTCTCCTAGCTCTTCTTTACTTGGTTGCTTTCAGGACAATCACAAAGATGACACAGAATGGCCTAAGATCTGATAAGTACTTTGAAACTAGTCAGCTTTTAACACATCCTAAGGGAAACAATCAAATAGTTGAGCAAATAAGAAAGGGACTCGGGGCTAACCTTAATTTCCTCAGTTCATCTTCACATAAATATATTGAAAGTAACATTTAAAAATAACATTCAGTCAAGGCAATAAGATGAGGAAACGCCAACATGCATATGCCTAAACTGAATTAATCATTTCCAAATAACACAGATAGAAGAAAACATCTAAATAAAGATTTCTCAGCCAGAGAAGGTTACTGGTATACAATAGGTCCTAACTCTGTTTAAACTGTTCTTTATAGTGGAGAATGAAACAAAATGAAAACAGAAATAAAAAAACAAATTACAATGAGAATAACATCACCGTCAACATAGATCAGGATCCCATAAAACAGCTTGTATTGATGCTCCAAACCAGTTACAATCTTCAAATCCAGTGTTTTAATTCATCTCTCCTCACAACCTAACCTATCTGTTACAAGCAGAGCTCCAAGAGCCAGTGAATCACTATTTACAAACAGAAGCCTTCAGCTCAGTTACATAGAATGCTTCAGCAATTACATTGACAACCAACCCCTCACTCATCTTCTACTGAAGTATTTATAGAAAGATGAGGAGGTGAGATCTGATGAAAAGATCTCAAAAACCAATTAATACAGATATTAATGTCTTCTTAGCCTTCGAGGGGCTCAACGAAGAACTATACAAGTGTTCCACTGTATTAAATGATTTACACTCATGAATTTAGCTCGGTGAGAGCTTCATTTGACTTTTGAGGCTCTGTGTATCACTAGGGTTGCTCTGACGACATTCTGTCATTAATTTCCTGGCAGAAATAACTCCTTTGGCCGTGTCGAGGCAAAATCCCTGACTTTGATCAATAAATTCAGTTCTCGATTGAATACTTTGAGGCAATAGGTGGCACTGTGGTGGTTGAGGAATCAATTTGCCTCAGATATGGCGGTGGAGGCATCCTGTCTGATGAATGCTTTTTAAGTTTCCCTTTCAAACTGCGTTTTGAGTCGGGGATTAGGCTTTTGATAACTGTCTTAGCCGTAATCCCCACTCATCTGATCATTAACTCTTTAACCTGGTTTATGTTTGGCCTTCTGCAATCTGATACTCTTTCTCTGCGATTTCTTTGCTATTTTCCGGTTTAACCGGGGCATTCGGCACCAAGGCTCATGAAACCTTGCTGGAACACGTGTATCTATACCCGGTGATCGACTTCCTTATGTATTCGAAGGCCGGAGGATCGTCATCCTCGGCCTGCGAAAATTTCTTCATTTTAAGCGAAAAAACCTTAGAATCTGCAAAAAACAAACAAATGTTACAAAAATCCTACGTTTATAGGGCAATCTGCATCGGGGACTGTGCGGAGGAGCAGGGGCCGTTGGATGGCATCATCCAACGACTGGGATTTAATCTCAGAATGGTCGAAAAAGCATGGGGGGAGGAGGATTAAATCAGAGCCCTCGATTCGCACCGAGATCGACGGTCGGGGATGACTACGGAGGGTTCGGGTGTATGGAGGAAAAATCTTGGGGGCATACCCCCGTAGTGAAACTGTGCCGTTGATCTGGATCAGTTTGGACGGTCAAGATGGAATCAGGGGACGTTGAAAGTCAAATGGAGGGAATCTGGAGGATGAGTTTTGGACCGTCGATCAGATCAGATCGACGGCGGAGATGTGATTTCTGCGCGGCGATGGCCTGTTTATCGCGCGCGCACCTTCGTTACCCATCGCGCAACTCTGGTTAGCGCTGACCGTCGGATGAGTGGGCCCAGATCGGACGGCGGAGATCCATTTCGCTGGGCATCCCTGGTCCGGACGTTAATGCGCGGGGACGGCGGTTTTAGAAAATGGTACGGAGGACACGCGGCGCGCAGTGTATGGAATCGCTCGCTGACGGGAGAAAACAGCCTTTGGCCTGAAGGCAGTGCGGAAAAGACTGTCGGTTTTGGGCAAACAGCGTACGGGAGGCGGGGACCACATGGTAAGTTGGGGTCCGCACCGTCCGATCTGCGGAGCAGATCGACGGTCGAGATCACTCCACCATTTACACGGCGGAAAATTTCCGAAAATAAATTAAAACCCAAAAAACGATTTTGCAAAGGTTTTTCAATGGTTTGGTGGAGAAATATTAAATTTAAACGGATAAGCGCCCGACGAGTTTAGCATTCGGTTCTGGCGCTCGGGCGCATGGACGAAACAGGGTTAGAGGCTTGACCCGAGGGGGCTTAAACCCAGAACATAGAAAATATGCGTTTTCTATGGTTTTTCAAAGGAAATGAAGGTTGCGGTAAGGTTAAAAAGTGGGTTTTCAACCTTATCAAATGAATTTTGATGAGGGGAAAAGGAGAAACATGGAAATTATGGATTTTCATGGGAAAAAAGGAAAATGGAAAATTGGGTTAGCTTGTAAGAAAGGGAGGGGAAAAAGGGCAATGCAGCAGTTTTTTGACTTGGATTTTTGCAGGATATCAAAGATTTTGAAGAGGGAAACAGCTGTGAAGATTAACCAGCAGTTATGGATTCATCAAAAAGACTTCAAGCACCAACAATTTCAGGGCTGAATTTGTTTCTTGAAGGCTGCAAGAATCATTTAGCCACCAGCTGATATGACAGAAAAATATGGGTGGCTAACAGGCCTCATCGCTTGTAGCATTGTTTTTGGACTTTATGGGCCATTTGGAGCCTCATTTCTTATGTATTTTTCGATGATATGTATTGCACTCGGTGCCATTTTGATATATTCACCATTGCATGGTATATAAATGAGCAAACTTTGCATATTTTGTCTCTATTGGCTTGGAATCATGGTTGCAAATCTTAAAAATAGTTTTTTTATTAAAAAAATAATTATTTAATGTATTTTTTTTTAAACCGGTTCATTGAGATCTGACCGCTCCCGATTAGACCGGTTCCGGTTAGAAACCCGGTTCATTAGGTCCACCAGTCCGGCCACCGGTTTCGGTTTTTAAAACTATGGTCATACCTTCTTGATGATGTGCTTCTTCTTTCCAAGTCAAACCAAGTCAAATATCTTCCAGGTGCACAACTTCGACCCCCAGCTACAGAATTTCAGCCTCTACTGCAAGTCTAAAATTTGCGGCCCCTGCAATAGTTGTTGCTTCCACACGTGTGAGAGAAATTAGGACTCCTAAGGCTTCCTTGCTCCTTCGCTTGGCTAGTAGGTGATCTAATAGACCTTTCTTCAACCAATTTTGACATTCTTCCTGCAATTTGAAAACTTCAACCTTGCAGCTGCAAAACCCTAGCCTTACCTTCACACATGTGAGAGAGATGGTGAGAGAAACAACCCAAAACTTTGGATCTCCTTCTTCCTTCCTCGCTTGCCTTCTTCTTTGTCTTCTTCGCTTGGATGATGAGTGAATGAGTGAGTGTCTTCAAGGAGGTCAAGTGCTCTCTTATATATAGGCTTCCAAGGAGGACGACCTGCCCTAATTAGTTCGACTTCTTAGCTGTCAGGGCGACCTGGTCTTGGAGGGGTATTTTTGACACATTGACTCAAAAATAATTTTCTTGACTTATTACAAAATTCCCAACGGAGTCTTTTACATATGATAATGACTCTTTGACTTCTTCACTCAATAATGAAAACTAGAAGCACTCAATGGGTGCTTTGACCTAAAATAAAATGACCTTGAGCATGAAACCCATGCTACAAAAATGATAATAATAAATTTTCTTTTGCATTTTACAATATAAAAGAATAAGAGTACATATGAAGAAAGAACCTAGTTACACTTTTCAACACTTCTTCCTTTGAGGACACTAAGTACTGTAGTGGCCAAACTCACCACACCTAAAGCACTTGATCTTGGACAAATCATTCTTATTCTTCTTCTCTCCCTGTGAGCCTTGTCCCTAACTGGGACCTTTTGCTTTCCCTTTCGATGCAAGGGCCACGTTGTCTTCCTCCTTCACACCCTTCGATCCATTGCTGCTATTGCCATTGATGGAGCTCTTTACTAGAGCTCGCCTCATCTCCTCCTGTGAGGGATCATCCCACATCCGGTCCCACCCAGGCAAAGTATCGCATCCCAAAATGCCTTGGACGAAATTCTCCCAATCCTTAGTGACACTGTTGAGTGTTAACCCCACCAGCCCTATGGGTGGAGGCATCTCTCCTACACCTGCAAACTCATCCTTGATATCATGAAGTCTAGTGAGAAAGGGATCAATGCATTCACCCTTCAACATCCTAGCATTCCACAGTTTTTCCTTCGAGAACATCTTTTGTTGCTCGGAAGGATTCTGATATAGCCCTACAAGAGCAACCCACATCTCTTTGGCAGTGTTCTTGCCAAATATAAGTGAGACTATATGGTCCTGGACCCCATCCAAGATCATTTACTTCGCCTTGGCCATCTCTTTCCTGAATTACTTCAGTTGATCTGCATCTGTAGGTCCTCCCACAACGTTATCTGCATAGGTTTCCAGGCCATGCTCATCCAAGAGACAGCACATTATGGCCTTCCGAATGATATAGTTGGAGGCATCGTCTAATCTGTCCTAATCTCTAAGCCCGACTATGGCCATTTATGCAAAAACTCGGCATGTAATGGAAATCTTCCTCTTTCCCTTGCTCGGTTGCTAGCCCTGCTATTCGCAGTCCCTTCTAGAGTGAGAAAAACCTGCCTTCTGCAACTACCTGCTGCAACTGGAAATATTGGATTTTTGAACTAGAAACCCTCCAAGAGAAATCTCCCTCTATGTGTGCACTTTCTCTTCCACCCACTATTGATTTTGCTCTAGCAAACTGCTACAAAACCCTTTGTGCCTAGACAAGAAATCTGCTTTGTGAAAATACTGAGCTATTGCTGCTCCCTCTGAGTGCTTGAATCACTTTCTTGGACAAATCGAACTCTCCTACCACTACAACTGGAAAATTGAAGCCTTGCCCAGAAATTCGCACAGCCTAGCTAGGCACTGTGCAGCCTCTGAAAATTTTGGCCTATTGCTCCTTCTGAATAGCAAAATTTTCTCTCTTCCGCCTCTGAGCCTCTTGTCCATCAAATATGCTTTGATACCATGTGAACATTCCTTGAAATGCAGCAACTGGAATTAATTCTCCTAACTGTTTATCAGTTTACTAGTTTTATGAATTAATATTGAATTAATCACACTGCAATTTCTCCACCAAATAAAATAAACGTTACAGAAATAATTATGCTAGAAATTGAGGAATATGCTAGCATACACATAAAAATGACACAATTATTTTTGGACAAAAGTCCTTGGAAAAACCCAATGTGGGAAAACCAATGCAGCAGTCACGGTTTTTATTATTATGCAGCAGCAGAAATTCTGAGTACAATAAAATGTTGCCAAAATATTGATTTTATCTAAGAGAAATATTGGCAAAAATATCTTAGGGGATTTTACCCTCGCTCCAAGCAATCTCATTTCAGTCTAACCTCTGAAAAGTAAGTCATCCTAACCCTCTGCACAAGCCCTGCATCACCTCTACGCTGACCCTCTCACACTTGGCTCGGAACTGATGCATATCAATTTGTCCTGCCTACTATTGACTGGGAAAATGTCTCTTGGATACTCGTGATAAATTTTGGCCTCCTCTTCTGACTCTCCGAAACTAGAAACTCCTCTAGAATACTACTATGTTGCCCCTCTGCCACCTGCCACTCACCCACTGGCTCAATATCTACTGTTGAATCACTCCTACTACTGGGAATTCGAACTGCCTATGCAACAAAGTATCTGCACTGGTGTCTCAATTATGTTTTTCCATCTACCCATCGACCTCTTCTTATAATCTCTATTTGGGACTCCAACAACCAAGATTAAAACTTAATTGATGACTAAGATCATCTCCAAGTCGATTCGTGTGAGTTTCTAGAGAATTCTCACCTTTCTCAATTAATTTATATTAATTAACCATTTTTCCTAAGTTAGACTTCAGGTGTTGTTTAGCACCAGAGATTTCCAAGGGGAAATCTTACCCTCTTCTTCGGTGGACCACAAGTGCCACCCTAGGGAGGCAAATTCTACTCATCTTTGGGAGGATACCACGCAGATACCACACATTTCTAGTTCAGCTGGGATGCAGGAAAGGAGCCACGCAGTTCTTGTTGGAGAGTGGTGTCGAAGATAGGGGCTACACTATTGTTGAAGCATTCCTTGACCAAATTCCAAGCAAAAAGAGAAGGATTTACGAGAGCAGGAGGTATTTCCACAGCAGTACAAAATTCTAGAGCAAGGGCCTGCGTCATCTTGGTCAGGAACTGTGGAGTCTTTCGTGGGGGCCAAGTGTGGGGTGACTTGTGAAAGGGATTAAGGAGTTGGGGTTGTTTGGAATTGGATTGGGGAAGTTCGTGGGAGATTTTCCAGCATTTTAGTGGAGCAGCAAGCCTAGCATTTGCTACAGGTTACAGTTTCTGCTTGTGGAGGAGGGCCAAGCATTTTGGGGTCAATTTTGGAGTGTCAAAACTAGAGCAAGCCCTTTTTGGGTTTTTTTGGGTTTTTGGCAAGGATCTTGGAAAAAATTTGGCAAAATTTTTTGGGCAAATTCGAGGGGTAAAACAAGAGTCCCAACTGAGCCAGCAGCAAGAGGAGCTAGGGGGAATTGGGCCGAAATTTCGAGGTCAACATTTGGCCAATTCCTTCGTGGGATTTTGTGGGTTATTGGAGGAGAGCCCGGGGTTAATTTCCCAAAATTTCGGAGCACCGGAGGAGGCCCTAGCAGCCATTGTTTGCAGCCAGCAGTGCAGTTTTTCACTGGGTCAACGCAAAGATTGTTGGGGACAGCCACATTGCATGTTAGAGTAGTCAATTTCATCACCTGGGCATTGTTTGGTTGCCTTAGGCAAGCCCAGGTGCATGATTTCTGACCTTACTTTTGTTCCTAGCATTTATATTAATAAAATGGCTCAACTCAGCGAAGTTTATGGATACTTCTGGGTGTTTAATGTGTTGTAAATTTTGTGTGTGTGTTTTTACTATGCTTGCTTTGTTTATCATTCTAAATTTCCATTAGGAATATTACAGTGGTATCAGAGCATGATCTTGGCCAACTGTGGGGGGCGATAGCAAGATCATGGAGGAGTTGATGAGGCAAAGCAAACAATTGGTGAGGCAGAACCAGCAAATTCTAGAAGGGGTGCAACAAATGATAAATAACCAACACAGAAACCAAGCAAATACACACACATCCCAGCAATACAACACCCACATGTATGGCTAGTCTAACCATCCTACCATGCCTCATTCCTTGGATGAACAAGAGAAGGAGAAGCATAGTTCAAGGGTTGGATCATCATGTAGAGGTGGGTGGGTAGAGGATGAGACCAGGAGGCATTTCTTCTGGTGGAGACTAGGCTTTAGATGTCAAAAGCTCGAGGAGGAGGTTGAACACGAGGGTATGCAGGGTCATGAGGAGCACGTAGATACACCCAGTGTAACACAGGAGCCACCCTTGCGGGAGTTTCCTTTGGTAGCCCCGATTGACACGTTGGTGGAGACAGTTGGGCACACACCCATGAGATCTTCCATTGATGAGGTGCCAATAGGCACAGAGGTACCCAAAGTTGTGACAGAGTTCCCAGATGACCGCTACCTACAGCAGCAAGGAGAACACCTTGAGAAGCGTGAGCTAGATGAGGATGTTATCCTTGAGGAGCTACCTGGGGTGGGGCGAGACTCTTGTTGAGCCCATGATGGAGGAGAATGGGCAGTCATATTTTGGGCCTGCTATCGACGGGGAGTAGATAGATACGTTGGCAGCTAGCAGAGTTGCAGTACTTCCAGTCAATAACTCTCTTTAGGCTTACATAGAGGGGGCCTGCAATATTGTTAGGTTACCTCTGCAAGTTGGAGGGAGTGGCTGAGTTACCTAGATAAATCGTATATGTTGACCAAGACAGTGAGACGAGGCAAGATGAGTTGCGTCGGGTGTAGCACTTGCAAGGTGGAGTTACGTATATTAGTGCTCTTGCATTTGATCCCTTTCATGGGGTTGGATGGCAAGAGGTATTGAGTTGGCACCCGATGGAGCGGGTTAGGTGTCGGGATGTATCCATGGCCATAGTTTGCCAAGGGTCGTGGGTTACCAGAGGGGCTCCAGGGGCAAACTATTTTTGGGATCCAGGTGGGATTCCCCGTCACATCATGGAGTCAGTCGGTGATGGTGGTAGTTGTGCGTTGGTTCTGGGGATTGAGGGCACACACCCAACGTTTTCAATCAAAGTTCCAAGTAGCACTACTGGCTAGCTGGATTGACATGGGAGTAGGTGGACTCTGTGAGTTTTCATGGCATCTGGATCATGCATGGAGTCGCAAGATGATCAACATACTCTTACAAGGGCTGATCGGAGGAGGCAGCATCGGTAAACCACCAGACAGAGCAATGTACGCGAATGAGGCTTTCCTACGAATATGTGGGGTGCAGAGGACACCAAGAAGAAGCACCTTAGTGACACCACCACTAGTACCTAGGGAGGTTTTCGTGTTAGATCTCTCGGAGAGGATCGGGAGGGGAGGTCCACCCATTCGAGGTCATGGAGGTGTGGTAGTAAAGATGGAGACCCTAATAGGATGAAGGTTGTTCCACACTGGCTCACCCTTTGGTCGTGATATTCTGTGGTGTTTAGAGATTTGCAGCGATGAGTGCCTCTTGAGTATATCCATAGGGGCTTGCGTAGAGTCACAGAGGAGTTGGTTGTTGTCCCTTGATGCTCTCATCACGAGCAGTAGGGTGCATGAGACTCACCTAAGGCGGATGGATGTGACCTAGAGTATCATGGGCAGGAGAGGAGTTTTCCCGTTGGGGCAGACAGACTATGTGCGTGTTGGCATGTGGAGGCGTAGGGATGACATGGTATGTTGCAGAGGTAGCATATGCTTTGCCCCCAAATCTGTTGTTGAGGGTATGATTATGGGGGATCTGTATGACACACCTTTGACAAGGCATTCTGAAGCATTGCAAGGGCGTGCGGCGCAAGGGATGATAGGCATGTTCTACAGGAGGGCACGTAGGCTATTGGCGGTTTTTGGGTGCACCTTCTGGAGACAAGATGATAGAGTTCGTCATGTGACCAAGGAAAAGCAGGGTTTTGGGGTGTACACTAGATTGTCCCTTGATATATGGAGCATATACCTATAGGGATCGGAGGTGAGGCGTGGATGGATCACAACAACTGTCAGAATTATGTCGCTACAAACTTAGGAGTCAGGGTTTCAATTGACGAGTGGATCACGCCGCTTCGAGATGAGTAGGACCCTGATAGAGAGATCTAGCTCATTATTGGGTCAACACATGGGAGATCACTGAGGTTTTCTCCACATGGCGAGGCGAGTGTTCCCTGTTGTTACTTAGGATCGAGGCTAGCCATGGGGTGGGAGGCTAGAGTATTGTTGAGTTGTCCCTGCATGTTGGGCATAACTTTGGTCATTACCTGTATGGTGACCAAGAGATACAGGAGGGGAGTACCCAAAATGAGCATGTTGGACCGTCAGTTATGACTAGAGAGTCGCAGTGTCAGCGTGCCAGTTTCCTTTTGCTATCGGCAAGGGATCTTGGCCTCTCAAGGCTTGGCAGTTCAGCCACCTTCAGGGTTGTGCTAGTTTCCACAGGGGAACATCGTACAGGTCTTCCATTGGGGTTCAGTTACACGGAGAGTAGTTCATCCCCTAGAGATTCGCTGATGACTTGGGGCATTAAGCTAGTATGGCAAGATGATTGGCATGTGTGGTTCTTGGCGGTCATTGGCACTACTCAGTGGCAGGCAACAAGGGTTGGGAGTGACGAGCCTCCAATCTGGTTGTGGGATCCAGGGATCCATTGGGTTCGAGGACAACCTTGTTTTGGGAGGATCATGGGGATGACAGAGACAGGATTGCATCCTCCTTCAGATGACAGGTCGGTGACCATCAAGATGATCACTACGAGTTGAGGAAGGCCCTTCTCCCTATTGTTTCGACAAGAGACTGGACGTGGATTGGTAGATGGAAAACTTAGCAAGGTGCCCTGGCAAGATAGACCTGCATGCAGTGGAGTTTCCCTTTATTGGATTTGTGGCAGAGATTCACCGGAGTGGATGACCCGGCAAGAGCATGAGAGGGTTACAGTTATGGTCAGACCAATGCAGCATCCACTTGGTGGATTCACTTTGAGATTAGTTTGGGACGCGAGAGCTACAAGGTTGCACAGTTGTGTTAAATATTGGGGAGAGTGGGTTCTCACAGGGGGAGGTCACCCGACTCTGCCATTGGGACCCCGTTTGATAGCAGGCACTTCATTTTCTAGGGATCAGTTGAAACGGGATAGCGCCTCGCTTGGGTGACTATATGACCAGCAGGAGGTGGTCGTGATTGACACACCGAGACGAGGGATTGATTTTATGGGACTTGGGTTGTATCTTCAGGAGTTCCCTCTTGAGGTACCCAGGATCAATTTTCCGGGGAGACAACTTTTCGTGGAGTTGACAGGGGTTTGGCAGCATCGAGGTGCTTTGCTTATCGACAAGAGGTGGGAGGACTCACACACCCTTACACCTTGGGTCTACACATGGAGCGAGGGGTATTTCATATTGAGCAGGATGAGTTGGGAAATTAGTATCTAGGGACTCCCTTATGACAGGTTAGCGCATGGATCAAGAGTGGCTCAGTGGCACAATTAGGACCCCGGTATTGCTTGCAATGGTAGTTGGGTCGGCAGGGAGAGAGTGCTTGCTCAAGAATTTCTCTAAGACAAGCAATTTTTGGTGGGGAGGACTGTAATATCCTTTCCAATAAAAATCTGCTAAGTGTTTTTCTCAATTTTTGCAAATTTTGGATGGAGAAAATTTTGGGTACAAATATAGGAAAAGCGGGTGAAAATTAATTAATTAAATTTTGTGTGGTAGGGGAGGCCCCAAACATTAGAAAAAGGGAAGATTAATCACATAGTGGGATGTGGGGACCACCCCCATGAGGAAATACGCATTCCTTGAGGAAATCGAATTAGAGGGAAGAGGGAAGAGGCAAGGAGGTCGAAATATTTGGAGGGACCCACAAGGAAAAGGAAGGCAACAATTATAAATAGAAGGTTGGGGGTAGCAATTGGCACCTTTTGATAATTTGTCATTTTACACATTATTGCTCAAGTTGTTCAGCTAAGTCACAGGTGTTGTTTAGCACCAAAGGTTTCCAAGGGGAAATCTCACCCTCTTCTTTAGTGGACCACGAGTGCCACCCTAGGGAAGAAAATTCTACTCATCATTGGTAGCTGGGAGGATACCACGCAAATACCATGCATCTCTGGTTCAGTTGGAACACGGGAAAGGAACCACGTGGTTCTTGTTGGAGAGCGGTGCCGAAGATAGGGGCTACACTATTGCTGAAGCATTCCTTGACCAAATTCCAAGGAAAAAGAGAAGGATTTAAAAGAGCAGGAGGTATTTCCACAGCAATACGAAATTCTAAAGCAGGGGTCTGTGTCATCTTGCCCGGGAACTGCACAGTCTTTCGTGGGGGCCAAGTGTGGGGTGACTTATGAAAGGGATTAAGGAGTTGGGGTTGTTTGGAATTGGATTGGGGAAGGTCATGGGGGATTTTCCAGCATTTTGGTGGAGCAACAAGCCCAGCTTCTGCTACAGGTTACAGTTTCTGTTTGTGGAGGAGGGCTAACCATTTTGGGATCAATTTTGGAGCGTCAAAACTAAAGCAAGCCCTTTCTGGGTTTTTGACAAGGATCTCAGAAATAATTTGACAGAACTTTCTAGGCAAATTCGAGGGGTCAAACAAGGGTCCCAACTCAGCCAGAAGTTGGAGGAGCTAGGGGGAATTGGGCTGAAATTCCGAGGTCAACATTTGGCCAATTCCTTTGTGGGTTTTTGTAGGTTATTGGAGGGGAGCCTGAGGTTAATTTTTCGGAACTTTCTGAGCATCAAAGGAGGCCCTAGCAGCCATTGTTTGCAGCCAGCAATGCAGTTTTTCACTGGGTCAACGCAGAGATTGTTGGGGACAACCACATTACATGTTAGAGCAGCCGATTTCATCACCTGGGCATTGTTAGCTTGCCTTGGGCAAGCCTAGGTGCATGCTCTCTGATTTTACCTTTGTACCCAGCATTTATAATAATAAAATGGCTCAGTTCAATGAAGTCTATGGAGATTTCTGGGTGTTTAATGTGTTGTAAATTTTGTGTGTGTTTTTACTAGGCTTGCTTTGTTTATCATTGTGAATTTCCATTAGGAATATTACAATAAGATTCTTTAGTTGGCACTCAATCTCAATTATAGTCAAGTATTCCGTCTTACTTTCATAAGATCATGTTTGGGTATATTAAAGTTTTGGTACTATATCTTCAAGATTTCAGTATTTTTCTTGGTGTGCTAATGTTTGCCGACAGAGAACTAGTGTGTTTCTTTCAAGCCAACTCTGGTGATGGCAGTTACTTACGTTTGAACACAACATTACTTTTATCGTTGTCATGGTTCTAATTAAGAGGTTCCAATCTAAGATTTTTGAAGGAAAACATTTTATCAAGTAAACTTGAAACGTTGTATGTCATCCCCATTTCCTTCATGGCAATAGCTTATCTAGACATTGTCTCCAAAAATCACACCTAGTCGAGAGTTTGTTAAACCATTTTTGTCACTGTACTTTTGTATGGGAAAATTAAATGGTTTGCTAATATTTAAACTAATTTATCATTATTGAGCATGTAGTGGGCCTAGCCACCCCACATAAATAGAAAACATGATTATAATTTGTAATTGGAAGAACCCAAGCTGCAAAGAACCAAAAGCTGCAAATACATAACTAAAAAAAAGAAAAGCAGAAAGGGCCACACAGACTTGTATATAACCGAAAAGAATCAAACTCCGATGATTCAAAGAAAATTTACACCATTCTCATAACTGCACCTTGATTCTTGGGTTACATAGTAACCACCACTAGATAGGTAAAGAGGTTTGTTACAGTCTCACCCCTTGAGACATAGGAGTGCTAGCACCATCCTCTGAGCCCTCAACATTGGAGAAAAACCAAGCTATTTTATCACCAGGAGACCCATGAGACCTATTTCGTGCCCCAAACACAAAATTGGGCTCCACATGATGATTTACATGGAGATCTAGGGGTCAACCCTTAGAGTATGACTTTTGGAGCCCTCTTCACTCAAATTGGCACTAGAGGGGCCCAACGCATGCCCTCAAAAGGCCTACGCATGCATGACGTCAACATTTCATTCCTCTTGTGGGTGATTTCTTATGATTTTACATTGGCTATGAAGTTGGCTTGTAACCTCACTTAGTTTTGCCCATCATTTACAACTAAGAGGGGCGTTTAAGCTAAATTAGAGTTCATTAGACATATATAACTTAGAGAGAGATCATTTGATCCTCTCATCATCATCACTTGGACAATTCGACCTCTTTAGATAATTTCGCACTTGTTCCTTCTTGGCTATTGGAGATCTTTCGATGCATTTCGATGAATGGAAGCTTTCTTGGATTATCTTGGGAGACATTTCTTTGGATTATGGGATATATATACTACATGTTGTCTTGTAAGTACTCATTGTTAATGAATTTTATCTTGAAATTGTTAATGTATGGAATTGTTGCTTCTAGATTATGCTAATTTGTGCCCTAATTATTGAAAATTAATTTTGGAAAGGCTATCTAGTTGAGAATTGCATATGTTATTCATTGTATGACATCTAATGAATGTTCATAATGGAGGAATCCTTTAACTCTCCATCGAACTCCATTATCCTTCGAAGTGGGTAAATGCTAGAAATTGATACCTAGGGCATCAACTTTAGCATCCTTAGAAACAATTTAGCTTATCTTGAGCCTCCTCGACTCCATATGCCCAAAGGACAAGGCACTAATCCAAGTCCTAGGTGATCATCCTCTCTTTTCATCCATAAATTTTCCTCCTAAAAATTTTGGTCCTCTTAAGGTAAGATGTCTAACTAGGGCTTAGAGCGAATTGCCTTGGGAGAGGTTTTGAGGGAATTTAAGAGCCTAAACATCAAGATAAGGGTCTTGGCTACTTGATCTCCAAGTTTGGTGGGCATCCACCTAGATTTTATCGATAAAATTTGTTGCCCTAGGTGTTGCCCTAAGAGGGAAACGCTAGTTATTCCTCCTCAACTTGGGGACTTCTTTGAAGGTTGTATGAATTAGTACTTGTTGAAGTATATCACAATAAGTCTTTTCTCCTTATTGCCTTGATCTTAGAAGCACCTACAACCAAGCAAATTCACGAAACCCTAGGTCTTGTGCATTTTACTATTAGATCTCTTGTAGAGAGTGAATTGCTTCTTAAAGCCTTGTACCATAAATTTGAGCCTTTCTTGAGAGATTCTAGCCTATCACCTGATACCTTAACCTTAGAATACCTTTCATAGGTGGTCTTACCAGACCAGGGCTCCTCCCATTGATGAAAATTTGTAAATAATAGGGGACCATGGCTATCGTGACAGTGGGCCATTGCCCCATTGTTAGCACTTAGTCTAGCTACTTGTCCTATAGGGTTTCCCTCTCCAAGGCCTGCTAGATTTTGTGGAAACAGATCATACACCTCTCACCATTTGGCATTTCTCTTGAAGGAAGTGGGTTAACACTCGGCAGGTACTTTAACCATTTTGCAAGCAAGTGATTTTACTTAATGTTTTGGGCATTCTAACATGGATAAAGGGGTGATCTAGATGATTGACCGATCTTGACTGTAAACTTGTTCTCTCACCTTACCAAGGGGGGTTATTGTTTAGATCTAGTACAGTGGGACATCCTATAAGGCCTTAGGGTTTTAAGAGGGGCACTACTTGGGAAACTTGGATTGAAGTAGCATGTCCACAACCATTCCATACTTACCAATTTTCACCCATTCCCTTCATTTTACAGCCATCCTTCAGGTTTGTTGTCATTGCTTCATTGGGATTAGGCACCCACATATCCATGTCCTTGATTTAGGGCCAGAAAACTTTTCCTTGGAGGTTGATGCAGCTAAAAGAAAGATAAAAGCATAAGATGGCCACAACAAAGAAAAACAAAAGTTAAACCACAAAAGACGGCCAGGACATTGATTAGCGCGTGTACAAAAGCCTACCATGAGCTTTACCCCCCTCATTAGTCATCACCCGATTATTAAGCACTAGATGCTCCATCGCCTAACAAAGGAACCCTTGTATGTCCCAACCCTTATGAGCAAAAAATTGATTCATCCATAAGGGGTAAATAAATGCTACACCATTAAAAGCAAGCTTGGACACCTAATTTATTCTCCTTATCAAATCATTATCAAAAAGAAGTAAAAGGTGCACTAGAGGGGTGGAAAAAGTAGGTTGAGGAAAGAGGTAACTCATGCCTCCACGATTGCTCCCTCCATACATCTATACACTCAGGATGATGAACCTCCATCAACCGGTCCCATGGCCATGGCATCTAGCCATGAAGCCTTTCCCCTCTGTTGCCACCACTATCACAAACACCTATCAATTAAAGGGTTGACCTTAGACATGTCACCTCCCCTTAAGGGCTAAAAACACATAATAGGGTTGACCATCTAGCCACCCCTAACAATGTAGGGAACACTTTTACAAGACTTGGTCTAGTTAGATATCTAAAGGTAATCCCAATTTGAAATCTTACTATGCCCTTAACAATTAATTATGGTCCACTACGATGCATTTGTGGTCATTGCCTCTAATGAGTAGTTACTTTCACTAGAGTTTAAGATGGTTTTACTAGGTGGTCCTTCACAAATCAGTAGAGGCCTTGAGGGCACACATTCCATGCCTACACTACACATGATATCCAGGCCATTCTAAACTTTCGGAGAGCAGTGATGACCTTGTAGATGCAGCGTTGCCCCTCCATAGCAGAGCATTGGGAACTTCGAGGATTACGGCAAATGATTGAAACCTTAGAGCACCCCCATATGCTGAAATGTTGAGCTCACTTTGTTTAGTGTTGGTGATTCTTGATGATCTACGTAGTGGATCTAGCAGGCCTTGACACTGTTTGATGGGCATAGCATAATCTGGAGTCCAAATGATGATGGTCATCCCCAAGATGACAAGGGAGGGCTTGTACTACCTCTTGGAGCCCTAACCTTTAAGAGAGATTGCACCATGTTGTCATTATAGCCTTCCTTGGAGATGACGCAAAGCACCCAGAGCTCACTTTTGACGTATGGAGACATTTTGAGGCATGACTCGAGGGTTCCAACTTCCCCTCAATCATTTGGTTGATCATGATGATTGGAGATCCATCTTGCCTATTCCATGCATTTTGGAGCTTTATTAGCCCTAAAAGGGCATGACGTCATGCTAGAGAGGAGTTTCGACCCACACATGTGGGATTTTAGTGGCTTATTTTATTGTATTGAGCTAGTGAGTTGGCTTGTAACCCATTTTTCGTGTACACACAAAATTAAACTTGTCATAGGGCTTTTAGGCTAATTAATGAGAATGATTGACCTCATATAAATAGAGGATCACTCTATTGTTATTTTCCATCGTCTAATGGATTTCAGTCTCATTTAGAAAGCTCAACTTAGACTTGTGTAAACTCTCTACTTGTGGAGATGTGATCTTTTTGGAGCTATTGTTATTGGAGATTATTTTTGTCTTGGAGATATCTTTTTAGGATTTAAAGAAGGATATTTCATGGAAGAATTGGAAGTTTAATTGCATATTTTTAATTGTTTTTCATGTAATTAATTAAGGCTAGGGTTTTTCTTGTTCCAAGTCTAAATGCATATTCTTTATCGAAAATCTTGGTTGATTGTTGCATGTTAAATTTATCTTCCTTGAAATCCATAGGGGGGCTCCTAAAGAGCTTCCCCTGTTTAATTTCTCCCCACAAAGAAGATAGCTAGGGTTTGTACAAGTGAAAAATAGGGATTTCGCCCTTACTCAAAGCATTAATTCACTTTCTCTTAAATTTAGTCGTACAGACTCCATCACCCAAGTAGGGAGATGCACTAGTATCCTTGGTGTTGGTCAAAAAACTACAAAATCTTCAATATTTCCTTTCCTTTTATTTTTCTAAGACCATCAAGGCAAGTCGTTAGGGTTATTTTGTAAGGCCAAATTCAATTAGGGGCATTTTGGATGGAAATTGGAGCTTAATAAGCTTTGATTTTACCTTGTTCACCCTTTTCACTCAAAATATAGCATTTTACGTGACTAGATTTACCCTAGAAGAGTTGACATTATACTCTCTAAGTAATTTGTACCTGAGAAAAACCCTAAACCTAGTTAGAGCTTCAACTAAAGGCTTATTTTGAGGTTTTGTTTTCACCTTTGTTGATCATATCATTTGCAAATTCTTTCTTTGGTGCTTGTATGCCTAGAAATTCATTTGTTGATCTACATCTTGAAACCCTAGGTCACACATGCCTCTTCTAGGGCTTGCTATGTGATACATTGCTCCTATACAAAAGAATTGTGTCTTTGACCATTGAAGAGTATATTTACCTAGCCTACATTTACATCATCTTAAGCCATATAACCTAGAATACCCTTTAAGTGATCATTGGGAAGCCTCAATTGTTATGCAATTCCACTAAAGAGCAAGATGAAGATTGTTGAAGTGACAGTGCTAATTGTTAGAAAATCGGAAAGGCAGAAAGATTTTCTTATGTTGATAATTACTTGTGAAACTTTAGTTTTCTCATTAACTTCTTTATATTCTTCCTTTATCTTTGTTTCATCAAGCAATTACCAAAAGCAAAACTCAAAGATCAATGGACACCAGACGTAGGTACTCAGCCAAGGCTAAAACCCCTTTATAGGGGAAAACCTAGTCAAAAACTCTTCCTTCAGTAGATTCAAATTGAGATAGACCAAGACCCTAGACCAAAAGACCTTCCTCCCCCACCAAGTTAGCTCTTCCTTCTGATAGATCATCTCTTCCAAAGTTACCAAGTGTCAATTTCTCAACTGTAGCTTCAACCCAGAAGTTCAACCACCAGCTTCAAAACTTCGACCCAACTTTAGAACTGCAGCTTCGATCTAGCAACTTCAGTAGCTTCAGTCTAGCAACTTCACAACTTCGACCTTGATGCAGCTTCACAACTTCGATGCAACTTTAAAATTTCGTTACGCATGAGAGAGAGAGAGAGAGAGACCCAAAAACTTCGATTCCAGCTTCCTTCTTGAACTTCGCACTATTTCTGCTTCCAGCTACTACAATTCGAACTTGTGAGATAATTGCTTCCAAATGAGTCGAGTTGCTCAGATATATAGTGAGTTTGTGAGGCCGACTTATCCTTTCTTGAGGCCGACCTGGTAGAGGAGGGTTGACTTATTTTACATTAAAATAAATTTCTTTCTTGACAAATAGAGCCCAAGAAGGATCTTTTAGATTATGACATGGACAAGGATACTTGACATAAACCCTAGAAGCCTTCAATGGCAGATTTGACCTCAAAACAATTGACCCAAGCATGAAACTAATGCTTTAATAAGTCAATTTCTTTAATAATAGTTTCTTTCTTTCTTTCTTTTGGCAAATACATTACATCATGACTCAAATATAATTATGAAGACCGATACTAGTTACATTCTTCAACACTCCCTCTTAACTAGGGAGGTATTCATAATTACATATATATATAGAGGTACATGGAAGATATCAAAATAAACTACGAAGAGTTATAGCACACTCATTGTTGCGGACTAGATACCTGGCCAAGGTATTCTATCCAGTTGGCACTAAGGGGACTCAAGTTTTAGCCAACTCTAGGTACCATTAGGATTTTAAGCTCTACCACCAACCCAGGGATCTAGGTGCGTATCCAAGGTCGGAGCTCCATGACCAATGCCACCCTCGCTCTTTGAGATCTAGACATCAACACATAGGCCAGTCAAATGTCCTCCCAAGCATCTTGCATTAGATGCTTCATCTTTCCTTAATAAAATAAATCAGATATATCCATTTGTTCAATCATGCTTCCAAAGTGTTCAACCTTCTTATGGAGAGATTTACCTGTACAAACACAAACCCCAATCAGCAATAAACTTTCAAATATATATACAAGTAAACACAAACCTTCGAGGTCCTCAATCATCACGATGTTGCTTTCATCATCAAGTTATTTATATATAATTTGTCGAAATCTTTCTTCTTCTATCATTTCTTTAGCAGCACCAAATACATCCTCAGATATTCTCAAGTCTTTTGTTTGCAACTTCATGAATATTTATCAATAGTACTTTTGCTTACTTCAAAGTATTCATTGTCATAAAATACCCTCCCTCTCAACTGGGAGATATACTCTTTCTTATATCTAGGCTCCCTCTCAACTTAGGGAGATCAACCACTTCCTTTTTCTATAATGTTATGTCCCTATATTACTAGTATAGTCCCTTATTGTTGTTAGTGTAACCCCCTTATTGTTATTGGTGTGCCCCTTTAACCCCAATATTGTTATTATTGTGCCCTTATATTATTATTGTTAGGTCGGCTAGGATTATATTGTGACCTCATGGACTCCTATATATAGGAGGTTTTGGTCATTTGTATCATCCAAGAATTGTTCATTTATGTAATGTATTGGAGGTTGCCCCCTCAAAGTGGTTGATTTCTAAGGCGTTGATCTCTCTTTTCTTCTATTTTTGGAGCTGGTTTCATAACATTTGGTATCAAAGCTTTGGATTCTAGGGTTTCGTTGCTCCAAACAGGTCATTGTGGCATTTTCACTATAACTTTTTTTCTACGAAGGTCCAAAAGTTGAATTTTTACAAAGCAAAGCCGAAATCCTGAGGAACCTCCTGTAAAAATTTCAGAACTTGGTTCGCAATATTTTCGGAGATATGATCTGTGGATGTTAGGGTTTTGTCAGGCTCCCAAATTTCATCTCAAAGAGGTGACCATGGGAAAATCGTCATAACTCTCTCTGAGCGTCAGATTGGAATTCTGTAAAAAGTGGCCGCAAGTGCACGAACTGCAGTTTCCTATGTATCAATTTCAAAGCCGAAAGAGGAAACAATGACACATGGCATGTCGTACAAGTTCGCTCTACTGTACCAGTCCATAATTAAGTCATTGTGGGAGATTGGGCATAACTTTGCCTTGAAGAATCCAAATTAGGTCAGACTTGTGGCATTCGAAAGAAGATTCAGAGGGCTACTACAAGACCGAATTCCAGATATTGAATATCTAAAATCACAGAGATAAATCAGTTTCAATATCGAGCTCCTCAAAAGCAAGAAAAAGGTGTGTATTTTTTTTTCAAATTGCATAAGTCTTGTTTGAAAAATCCGTTTGAATTGATTCCAAGGGCATATTGTAGATCAAATATTAGTATTGGCTTCTAAAATGCCCCCTAAAAAGAATTCAACACCAATTAAGCCTTCAAAAGGCTCTAATATGACGCACGAAGACGAAGAACTGCAACATGACATGTCGAAATTACAAGAGAAAGTGCACCAAATTTCGCTCTCGCAAAGATTAACAAAAAATGAAATGAAAGTTTTGAAGAAAAGCATGGAAGCTAAGATGGATGGTTTGAAGAAAGGCATGGAATTTAAGTTGGATGGCATGGAAGCTAAGATGGATGACATGGAAGCTAAGATTGATGGAAAAAGAAAAGACAACATGGAAAACATGAAGAATGATCTAAAAGCGCACATGGAAGGTTTGACAAAGTTGATACAAGAAATGTTTCCTAATGGCAAAAAGATAGTAGAAGAAACTCATGATGAGAACATAATTAATGTTAATCGTGATTTCATAAACTCTAATGTTGGATGGAAGAACCACCATATTCCAAAGATGGATATGAGGAAGTTTGATGGCAAGGATCCCATAACATGGATACTACAGATGGAACAATATTTTGATCTCAATAATGTGCAAAACACACAAAAGATACACATTGCAACTTTACATTTAGAACAAAATACATTTGTATGTTATTGATGGCTTTGCTCCCGTAAAAAAATTGTCACTTGGTCAATTTTTACGGAGGAAATGATAGCACATTATGAGGATACAAAGAGCAACACCTTCTTTAGCCAATTGATAAATCTCAAACAAAAGGGTTTAGTGGGGGAGCACATTGAGGACTCCCAAAAATTGAATATAAGGGTAACTGATATTCCAGAGGAACACAGGATCGATCTCTTCATAGGCACTCTAAAGGATAACATCCAACATGAGGTTTGTGTTTGGGAACCTGATTCATTGGAGAAGGCATTCAGGTTGGCAAGAAAAATTGAATGTAAAATTATGGCGACAAGGAAGCCTACCACTCACATCTATAAGGATGCAAGTGTTCCTACTCCTAGACTTCCACAACCTACAAGGTTGACACCACAACAATTGTAAAAAAAAAAAGCAAAAGGGCTTTGCTATAGTTGTGATAGCAAATACACTAAAGGTCATAAGTGTGTTGAGAAGAAAATATTTTACATAGATTGTGAAGAGGAGGAAGAAAATGAACAAGAAGCTTCAAAAGAAGAGGATACACACCAAGAACCAACCCTAGAAGAAAAAGAAATGAGTCCGACCATATTGTGTAATGCATTGGCAGGAATTAACACTCCTCAAACTCTCAAGATAGAAGGACATATCAAAAAGAAAAAGGTAACAGTGTTGATTGATTCGAGTAGTACCCATAATTTCATTCATTGTAAGGTAGCCAAGGAATTGAATTGTTTCCTATACCCAGCACCAGAATGTCAAGTGATGGTTGCAAATGGAGGAACTATAAATTGCTCTGGAAAATGCCATAATATCAAGCTAACCATGGGTGAATATGTATTGACTAGTCCAATGCTTGCCATTCCTATGGGAGGTGCTGACGTTGTACTAGGAGTACAATGGTTACAATCTTTGGGGACGGTAGTTTTTAATTTTCAAGAACTTTTCTTGAAATTTTTTTCAGAAGGAAAGGAAGTCGAATTACGGGGTATTGAAGGGAAGCCAGGAAGGATAATAAGCTCTAATGTCATGACAAAGCTTCTAAAGAAAGAACAACTAGGCGTAATTGCACAATTATGCTCACTAGAAGTTCCGACATCAAAATCATCTATTTCTGCAGATCTCCAACAAGTCTTGGACAATCATTCCAAGGTGTTTGAAACTCCCAAAGGATTCCCACCTATTCGTGATCATGATCATGCTATTCATTTGATTCCAGGAAGTGTTCCTCCAAACATCAGGCCTTATAGATATCCTTATGTCCAAAAGAGCAAAATTGAACGTATGATTGCAGAAATGTTAGAGGCGGGTATAATTCAACCTAGTCAAAGTTCTTTCTCTGCTCCTGTAGTATTGGTACACAAGAAGGATGGATCATGGTGCATGTGTCCTGATTATAGGGAGCTCAATAAGCTCACCATTAAAGATAAATTTCCCATTCCTGTGATTGATGAATTATTGGATGAATTACATGGAGCAATTTATTTTACCAAGTTGGATCTTCGTTCAGGATATCATCAAATTAGAATGAAGACTGAAGATATTCCAAAAACAAGATTTCGAACTCATGAGGGTCATTATGAATTTTTGGTCATGCCTTTTGGCCTTACCAATGCACCTTCTACATTTCAAGGGTTGATGAATTCCATTTTCAAACCCTTCCTTAGAAAATTTATGCTAGTATTTTTTGATGGTATACTAATCTACAGCAGGTCTTGGAAGGATCATGTTCAACATGTTGACAGGGTGCTCAAACTATTGCAGGAGAAACAATTATATGCAAAAAACATCCAAATGTTTCTTTGGAGTACAAGAGGTGGAATATCTGGGTCATATTATATCTCACGAGGGTGTTAAAGTAGACCCTAACAAAATTAAAGCCATTAAGAAATGGAAAGTCCCCACGACCATAAAGCAGTTGCGAGGATTTCTCGGGTTAACAGGGTATTATCGCAAGTTTGTTAAGAATTATGGGAGAATAGCAGCACCTCTAACAACATTATTGAAGAAAGATGCATTTTCATGGACTCCTGAAGCAACTAAGGCCTTTGAACATCTTAAAGATGCAATGTGCCTAGCACCAGTCTTAGCTACGCCAGACTTCACAAAAACCTTTATTGTCGAATGTGATGCCTCACGAAATGGAATTGGTGTTGTTTTAATGCAAGAAGAAAGACCCATTGCTTTTGAAAGCCGTCCAATCAAAGGAAAGTATTTAGAGAAAGCTATTTATGAGAAGGAAATGTTGGCAATACTACATGCACTAAAGAAATGGCGACCTTACCTGATGGGAAGACAGTTCAAGGTAAAAACTGATCATGATAGTCTTAAACACTTTTTGGAACAAAGACTATCTTCAGAAGAGCAGCAAAAATGGGTCACAAAGATGTTGGGTTATGATTTTGAAATCATCTACAAAAAAGGGAAGCTAATTGTTGTTGCAGATGCACTCTCAAGAAAGGATGAAGAGGTGGAAGCATTGCTTTGTGCCATTTCTATTATCCAACCAGATTGGATAACCGAAACAAGGGATGAATGGAAGAAGGACGAAGAAGTGTGGACACTCATTCAAAAGTTGCAACAAGATCCTAGTATATCTGATATGTTTAGTTGGAAAAATGATTCCTTATGGTACAAAGATCGCTTATATATTTGCAAGAATTCCCAACTAAAACAAAAGACTCTTTTGGAATTGCACACTTCTTCTTTAGGAGGACACTCAAGATTTTTAAAAACTTACCACAAGTTGAAGAAAGATTTTTTTGGGGATGGCCTTAAATCTGATATTCAAAAGTTGGTGGCAGAATGTTTGGTTTGCTAGCAAAATAAAGCTGAGACAATTAAGACCTTGAGTCTTCTACAACCTTTATCCATTCCAAGTCAACGTTGGGAGGAGATTTCAATAGATTTTATCACAGATTTACCTAAGTCAGAAGGAAAGAGTGTCATCATGGTGGTAGTTGATAGACTTACCAAGTATGCACACTTTTGTGCATTATCTCATCCATTTAAAGCAAGTACAGTTGCTACTGCATTTATGGAAACAATTCAAAAGCTACATGGAAACCCAAAGATTATTGTAAGTGACAGAGATCCCATTTTAACTAGAAATTTTTGGATGGAATTATTTTCTTTGTTTGGGTACTCAACTAGCTCATAGCTCACTTTATCATCCTCAATCCGATTGTCAAACTGAGACAGTGAATAAATGTTTGGAAGGATATCTTCGTTGTTTTGTATCTAATAAGCAAACATAATGGGTCAAGTGGTTACCTCTCGCTGAATGGTGGTATAACACTTCCTTCCATATTGCAGCAAAAATGACCCCATTTATGGCACTTTATGGATATCATCCACCGTCCATCGCATCTTATTTAAGAGAAAATTATAAGGTTCAAGCAGTGTCAGATCACATCGACCATCAACAAGAAGTTTTTGCAACTCCTAAAGAATAAACTAAATTTGGCACAAAATTGAATGGAACAACAAGCAGATCAACATTGCAACGAGAGAAGTTTTGGTGTAGGAGACTGGGTATTTTTACGGCTACAATCATACAAACAAATGTCCCTCAAGCAAGCTAAGAAGGATAATAAATTATCGCCAAAGTACTATGGTCCTCCACATGTAAACAAATGTCATTTATTAATATGTTGACGGATCGAAATTATCGCCAAAGTACTATGGTCCTTACAAGGTGTTGCAAAAGATTGGTACTATGGCATACAAATTGGAGCTATCTGCTTCTTCACAAGTGCATCCAGTTTTCCATGTTTCATGCTTAAAGAAGGTCATAGGGGCAAACTTCTAGCTCAAACAATATTGTCAGAACTTGAGGAGGACGGAAAAATCATATTGGAACCTGAAGCAGTCACGAAAACAAAAACTCGACAGCTACGAAATCGATCAATTTCAGAGTATCTCATCAAATGGAAGAACTTACCCACTGAAGATTCTACATGGGAGGATGAGAATTTTATACAAAAGCACCCAGAGCTACTCAAGTGTTGAGGACAACACTTTTTTGAAGGAGAGGGGCATGTTAGGTCCCTATATTACTAGTATAGTCCTTTATTTTTGTTAGTAACTCCCCTATTGTATTGCGAAAATTTCCGTAAGACAATATTGTTATTATTGGCTGCGCTCTTGCACATATTGCTCCTGGCCGTGTACAGGATTATATTGTGACCCCATGGACTCCTATATATAGAAGGAGGTTTTGGTCATTTGTATCATCCAAGAATTGTTCATTTATGTAATGTATTGGAGGTTGCCCCCTTGATGTGGCTGATTTCTAAGGCGTTGATCTCTCTTTTCTTCTATTTTTGGAGCTGGTTTCATAACATATAACATCGAAGAACCTTTCACGCCTTCATTCCTTCTTACGGCATCAAGGTCATCTTGATCATCATCATTCATATAACTTCCTTCATCATGCTTATTTATATCGTACGAGCATCTTCATCATCTTGAAGGTTATGTACCAACAAAAACTTTAATAGCAAGTACACCTAAAATACATATACAGAAGCATGAAGTTAACTATATCAAAATTATGTCAATATAATGGAAGCATTAAAACAATCAAATACTTTAGACATCAAATACCTAAACCTAGTTAGGTTCATAATCAGCAAGAGACAAATACTAGACTTCAAACTCTTGTTAGGGTGTTGTCACAAACCCTTAGACTCCATCTTCTAGACACAAAGCCTTAGATATCAGTAATTCAATCAAATAGCAATCCTATTATTCATCTAAGGTTTTAACAATTTTAGATTCTACTAGGGTTTGTTGCAAACCCTAGTTTTTATCATCAAAACAAAATCATATCGGAAAACGAAATCATTATATCCTAGAATATCAATCTCTAGTAGGGCTTTGTTACAAACCCTAGAATTCATAAAATATCAACAATTCGGTTAGGATACTAGCATATACATATCTAGGATTTCATGCACTAGCATCTCATATCAATATTTATATGTACTAGGTAGGACACATCAATACATCAAAGTCAGATATACAACAATTTTTCTCCAAGCTAGGGTTTCGATCAGACGAATATACATCTAGGATCTTACTACAGATATTGCAGGGGTTTTTCTCATACACCCTAATTCACCCTAACGATCTAGAGTTTTAATATATATAACTTAGACATTAGCAGCAAACCCTATAGAACTAGGATTTCTATCATACCAATACCAAAACCTAAACATTAAAAGAATAGGATTTCTATATTTCATCAACAACCCTAAGTAGACTAGGGTTTCATAATTGATATTGACACACCCTTAGCAATAAGAGGCTAGGGTTTTATAGTGAACCCTAAAAGTTAGGGTTACACAAAAATGATCAAATAATATCATGAGAGTAGATTCAATCTAATGATTAATCACCATAACAAGAATCTTTTAAGATTCAAAATCTAGACACGTTAGTAATCTAAAGCAAATTTCAAAAGAAGAATGATCGTACCTTTTACATGAAGAGAACTTTATAACAAAGCTTATAGTCTAAGACATACCTTGAGTTTTTCTTTAACAAACTTTGTAGGACATCAATTCTTAAGGGCAAAACTTCTTCCATGCTTCAAGTCTATCCTTTGAAGTCTCCTCCATAATCCTTGAGCATTCAACAAGCTTTACTAACCAAGGAAAATATAAAGAGAAATGTTATTAGCATATAATACAAACAAGTCTTGATGTGAGGAGGAAACCAAACATGAAAAGATAAAACAAAGAATAAAATACTTAACTTTTGGTAAAATGGTGGAGGCTCCCTCTTAACCCAATCCTTTTGAGGGATACCTACAACTTAACAAAATAATTCAAAATTGTTCTAACGAGACATGTTAGACCTATAAACTATAGAAATCAAAATATAAAGGAAAACAATACAAGACTAAGAAAGATATGTAGGAGAGGACTTAGTAGTATAAGTCCTTGACCTTCGATTCCTCAGTTTTGTTCTTCTTCGGTGGATCTTCATCGACAATATATGCTTTATCTCTTTCTCTCTTCCTATTCCTATTCCTTGGATTCTCAGGACATTGACTTTTATAATGACCCATCTTATGACAATTGAAACATTCAATTTTGGATAGGCCAACTTTCTTCTTTGGCACTTTGAACTTCTTAAAGATTCCCTTTTTCTTGTGATGAGCAGAATAAGCATTAGAGGTATTTTCTTCTTCATCCCCCTTGTTGTTTACTAATGATATTTTGGCTTCTTCTTGGTTGCATGCATTCCACATTTGTTCAAATGTTGGAGTATCCTTCCAATTGTTGATTCCTAATGCAAAAGCACAAAGATTTTGGTAGTCCTAGAAAAGCAATAATTACGAGCTCTTTTTCTAGTACAACTTCATCTATTGCTTGGAGTTCATTTCTGATTCTAGATATCCTTATGAAGTAGGATGATACCATATCGTCTTTTGTCACCTTAATAGTTCGTAATTCATTCTTGAGGCTTGCTATTTGACCAATGTTTTTGATGGTGAATAATTTGGAGAGAGCATCATACATTTCTTGAGCAGAATCTATGTTGCATATCCATGGAATTAGGTTGTCCTTTACTCCATCCACTATTAGGTTCATGGCCAAGATTTCGGTTTCTCTGAATTTCTCTTTCTTTGCTTCATCAGTAGGCTTCTTGATTTTTCCTTGAACAAGATTCAAAACTTTGTGCTTTTCGAGGGTAAGATCTATCCTCTTTTTCCATGCCCTGTAGTGTTGGAAAGTGTAACTAGGTTCGATCTTCATAATGACTAGTAATTGTGAATTTATGTAATGAAGAAGACAAAGATAATAAAATGTATTTTGTAATACTTCATCGTGGGTTTCATGAGCAAGAAGTTTTTATTATAGGTCAAATATTTCTTCTTGATGTCTTTAGGGGTTTTGTCATCTTGTCATAAATGTATAATTTAGAGTCATGTATATGAAGGATTGTTACACTTGTAAAGGACATTCATTGATGTAAAGTATGCCTCAAGACCTTTGTCAATATGCTCATGAAAGTCAACTCAAAAGATGATGTATATTCTCCTTGTTGAAGTCGGCCTCAAAAACAGTGAATGCACTCTCAAGTCGGCTCAAACTGGAGACATATCTATTCATAGGTTATGTCGGCTAGTTAACAGGGTCAAACCACTATATATACCCATGTGGACTTCGCTCAAAAGACAGACAAGACAGTTTAGATTGGTCTGAGATTTTCGGATAGCTTCTGTGTTTTTGGGTGCGTAAAAGGAGGACAAACTAGCGAGGATCAAGTCTGTAATGAAGTGTGGATTAATATCTGTAATAGATGCGTATTCCAGCAAAGGACAAGGGAAGCACAGCGCAAAAATAAGGTCTATTATTTTGGGTAGAAGACTGTAACAAAGTGCAGATTGTAGTGCGAGTAATATACCACAGAATTTCAGAAAGTGACCATCCGGTGAAGAAATGAAGAGATAGTCCAAGGGTAATACATATCTATCTTGAGTTAGTATTTACCATGCTCATATGAGGTAGTCTGAAGATCTCTTCAAGACTGTAATTCAGTGCATAGAAGGAAGTCTGGCCAATAAGGATAAGAAGGCTTGCAAGGTGTGCAAGTGCTCTCAGTCTAGGGTGTCTTGGGTATAATAAGAAGACCAAGGAAGAGGTTGGTGTAGGCCGAGCTCATACTATAGAAGAATCAAAGAGAAGCACATCAGTTAGGGCAGCTAAAATAGGGACCAAGTTTCCCTAGTGTTGGTGCAGTATGGTGCAGTAAGTTGCAGAAAAGAAGGTTAGTATAAGGAGCCTAGAAAGAGCAGTGACAAGGTCTTGGAGGCATACTGGTGTCAAGTGTCTATGTCATGGTCATGGCACTTGTCAATTGAAGAACTATAAGAAGAATCACTTTCGGGCTTTCCTCTCCAAGAGGAAGAGGTTTTGGCCCTGGCTTGAAAGCCTAAATTTTGTGTCTCTTGTGCATTTGATAATTGTCTTGATGAAAGACATAATAAGCTAATGAAGATAAGATCTACGTAATAGAAAAATAACAACTTCACAAGTAATTATCAAGAAGATAATTGAACTAAACTACGTCCTACCAGATTCTCAACATGGTTTCAGAGCTAAGGTGCTAGAAAGAGCATAGAGACACTCAATGATCGGGTTTCTTGGAAGGCATCAAAGCAAGATGAAGGATTGAAGAATCAAAATCAAAGAAGGAAGTCTACAACAACAAAGATTTTGGATCCTATAAAAGGACCACAGAGATCCTCATCTACAAAGCAAGAAATTCTTAAAAAGTTGAAAATTATATGAAAGAAGGCAGTAATGGATTCGAACCCCTAGTCACACAGCAATTCGGATCTTTGTTTTGATGAACAGCATTGGATCACAGTATACAAAGCAAGGATTTGATAAGAAGAAAATTTAGTTCTCCACAGTGAAAGAAATCCTGATTAGTACAGTGAAAAATGATGTATTACAGCATCTTGCGAATAAGACAACTTGGTGTTAAGATAGTATTATAGAACCATCTCAACTGTATCATCAGTTCATTGTAATCTCAAGGTATTCCCATCAAAACTTCAAGGCAAGTTACCTATTGTCTCTATCCTTAATCATCCAAAGAGGTAGTATTCATCATCGACAAAAGATAGCTGATATCGTCACTCCTTTGTTGAAGAAGGGGAACATCGACACATCTTCTTCAACCTCCATGAAAGTGACAAAGGTGAAGTTTCTTTCTTCACATATCAAATAAGTATCTATTATTCTATAATCAAAATTGGCAAAATGACTTCGAGTTTGCAAGGAGATTTGAAGTCTGGTTAGATCATCAAAGTCCCTTACATGAGAAAGGAATATAGATATAGTCCTCAAACGATAAGTCATTGATGTCTATGGAAAAATCATTGAATGCTAAGTATTGATTGAATACAAGGGAAGGGGTCAAAGGACTCCAAGAATTTGAGATATCAAAGAGATATATAATAAACTATTCTTTGAAGATGAAGTAAAAGAAGGTCATACCACTTAGACATGACCTACACAAAATTGAAGGGATATCTTCATAGAATCTCATTAATAAGATCTGAAAGAAATGATAACAAAATAATCATCATTGTTCTGATGGGCAAGGTAACAAATGACCATGGGTCTAGAAAGTTACCTTATCTTACAACTTGTGGCTTCTATGCTAGATAGAAGAAGACAAGTTGAGGGTAAGATTGTTGGAAGTTAAAGGACTCATAAATTACAGGAAGAAAGCTCATATCACCGAAAAGGATGAAGGAAGTTGAAGAAAGGAAGTTCAAGGAAAGAGGAAGTAAAAGGTCTTAAAATAGTCTCCCTCACAAAAGGTCTTTTCATGGCTCCTAAATCCTATATAGGATATGACTACAATAAATCAAGAAAGCATTAAGAAACAAGAGCTTGTGACATCACCATGGGGAATCATGGAGCACAAAAGGAACAAAGCTCATGGCAATCAAATATGAAAGATATAGCTCTTGGGAGCCTCATCGAAAAAGTCATCCAGGACAAGGCTCATCATACATCGAAAGGAAAAATTTTCCAAAATAAGAATATTCAAGATCGTCAAGATTCTTTGATGGAATCCTCGTCGAAGGATCCACCGATCTAGAGAGGAAGCAAGTGCTTCATCAGGAACTCCAACTTGTGGAGTTCATGGAATGATAGTATAAGTGATGAAGCAGATCAAGGGATTGAAGAAACTTCAATTAAGAAAGCTACCGAAAGAATACTAGATGACCTGAAGGTAAATGAGGTGTGTATGCTTGTATTTAATATTATAATGTCATGTCGTATGGTTGTAGGTAACATAGATCACTACTTCTATCTTGAAAAGCATGATCAAAGGAAAGGGATTTCCTCCTCTAAAAGGATGTCGAAAAGGCTTGATGCACACTAGATGAAATCAACATAATATATTCTCATACGAAGTATGAGATGATTGGCAACTATTAAGGAGCTCTGATTGGAAGCTCCTAGGAATAAAATTGTGTGGAAGGAAGAGATCATGAGAAGTGCAAGTATGATAAAAGGCAGTCAACATCCAAGGAAGAAGACTTGACTAGAAAATCTCCTAGGAAGATATGTAGACTCTGATAAAAGTCTAGAAAAGATGAAGACCCTCGGCAATACATATCTTTTGGAGATGTGTCAACATATACGAAGGATGTTGATGCCTACAAGAAGGATGTCATGGAGAAAGATCATCACTGAGGTAATTTTTTATTCAAGTATTCATATTTATAATTGAATAACATCTGATGAGCTTATGCAGGGCTGCCAAATGGAAGTAGATGTCTTCCACAGGTTGATAACCATATGGAGGGATGAAAGATCCTTGGAAGATATATGGTTCAAAAGAAAGCAGCATAACATAAAGCTAGATCAGATGAGAAGACTGACGAATCACTTTCTCATAGTAGGCATGACTCATGGATGAAAGTGATGGATGATCTGTGCCCTATGAAGAGATCCCAAAGTTGAAGACTCCTCAATTCATGACATCAGCGCAAGGAGTCCTTCATGAGCAATTGGATGTTTTCATCATTGCTGCTACAGGTCCCTAATTAAGAGGGAGCCTGGTAATAAGTTTCTTACTTGGAAGAAACTCTGTAATTCCTAAGCCAAAAAGAAAGCTTAGGTACATTCTTTGTATAAGTTTATTCCTCTGTGGAATATGTCCTCCCTAGTTAAGAGGGAGAAATAGACACATCATTGTGGTCTTCACCTAGAAGGCAAAATGCGGGATTGGGTAATCATCTGGCATCCGATACTCTTTTGGGATGTATTAGGGAATCTATGGAAATAATAGTCATGAAAGGATGGATATTCTTTGAGGATTAGCTATCCCGATAAGAATAGTCCTTAGAGGTCATACTCAGTGAAAACCTGGGTGGAGTATGTACCTTCGAGACAACGATGAAGGTGTCTATAGTTGTTGGTCTTGCCAGCATTGTAGCTCATGGTCTCGTGGAGAGATGGAGTTGTTAGTAAAGGCCTTGCACTGTAACAATGTTGGTTAATATGATGTTATAACAGATGATTACCAATCGAATTCTTCTTATGAGATTCTTCAGATTGAAAGTGACCATGTACCATTATGAATACCTCCCTAGTTAAGAGGGAGTGTTGGAAAGTGTAACTAGGTTCGATCTTCATAATGACTAGTAATTATGAATTTATGTAATGAAGAAGACAAAGATAATAAAATGTATTTTGTAATACTTGCATCATGGGTTTCATGAGCAAGAAGTTTTTATTATAGGTCAAATACTTCTTCTTGAAGTCTTTAGAGTTTTTGTCATCTTATCATAAATGTATAATTTAGAGCCATGTATATGAAGGATTGTTACACTTGTAAAGGACATTCGTTGATGTAAAGTATGCCTGAAGACCTTGTCGATATGCTCATGAAAGTCAGCTCAAAAGATGGTGTATATTCTCCTTGTTGAAGTCAGCCTCAAAAACAGTGAATGCACTCTCAAGTCGGCTCAAATTGGAGACATCTATTCATAGGTTATGTCGGCTAATTCACAGGGTCAAACTACTATATATACCCGTGTGGACTTCGCTCAAAAGACAGACAAGACAATTCATACTGGTCTGAAATTTTTGGATAGCTTATGTGCTTTCTAGGTGCGTAAAAGGAGGACAAACAAGCGAGGATCAAGTCCATAATGAAGTGTGGATTAAGGTCTGTTATAGATGTGTATTCCAGCAAAGCACAAGGGAAGCACAACACAGAAATAAGGTCTATTGTTTTGGGTAGAAGACTGTAACAAAGTGCAGATTGCAGTGCAAGTAATATACCACAGAAAGTGACCATCCAATGAAGAAATGAAGAGACAGTCCAAGGGTAATACATATCTTCTTTGAGTTAGTAGTTACCTCTCTCATATGAGGTAGTCTAAAGATCTCTTCAGGACTGTAATTTAGTTTTTAGAAGGAAGTCTGGCCAGTAAGGATAAGAAGGCTTGCAAGGTGTGCAAGTGCTTTCGGTCTAGGGTGTCTTGGGTATAATAAGAAGACCAAGGAAGAGGTTGGTGGAGGCCGAGCTCAGACTGTAGAAGAATCAAAGAGAAGCACATTGGTTAGGGCTGCTAAAATAGGGACTGAGTTTCCCTAGTGTTGGTGTAATATGGTGCAGTAAGGTGCAGAAAAGAAGGTAAGTATAAGGAGCCTTGAAAGAGCAGTGACAAGGTCTTGGGGGCATACTGGTGTCAAGGGTCTATGTCATGGTCATGGTACTTATCAATTGAAGAACTATAAGAAGAATTACTTTCGGGTTTTCCTCTCCAAGAGGGAGAGGTTTTGGTCCTGGCTTGAAAGCCTAAATTTTGTGTCTCTTGTGCATTTGATAATTGACTTGATGAAAGACATAATAAGCTAATGAAGATAAGATCTATGTAATAGACGCATAACAACTTCACAAGTAATTATCAAAAAGAGAATTGAATTAAACTACGCCCTACCAAATTCTCAACATGTAGTTGGAGACTCCTTCTAGCTTGTTTTCTACTTTCATTTAGTTCGTCATATTGATATCAGCTACTCTTTATGACTTGACCTTAAAACTCCTTATTGTCCTTTCAATAGATCTTTAGGCTGCCTTTTCTTCCTTCTTTCACCTTAGCTCTGATACCATGTTAGAAAATCATAAAGGCGGAAATATTTAGTTATTTTGATAATTACTTGTGAAATCTTAGTGTTCTTATTAACATCTTTATGTTATTCCTATATCTTTGTTTCATCAAGCAATTACCAAAAGAAAAACATGAAGATCAATGGACACTAGATGTAGGCACTTAGCCAGGGCGAAAATCCTTTTATAGGGGAAAGCCCGGTCAGAAACTCTTCCTTCAGTAGATTCAAATTGAGATAGACCAAGACCCTAGACCAAAAGACTTCCTCCTCCACCAAGTCAGCTTTTCCTTCTGATATACGACCTCTTCCAAAGTTACCAAGTGTCAGCTTCTCAAATGTAGCTTCAACCCAGAATTTCAACCCCCAGCTTCAGAACTTTGACCCAACTTTAGAACTACAGTTTTGATCTAACAACTTTAGTATCTTCAGCCTAGCAGCTTTGACCTTGATGCAGCTTCACAAATTTCACTTTGATGCAGTTTCATGTTGAGATTTTGAGGGAGCGTAGGGTGTGCTCTAGCCCTGAAATTTTGTGGAGGGGCTAAAACACACGAGACCTCCAAAACCCAGAAAGCGTTGGGAGAAATTTCATCTAGTGTATGAGATATTCAAATAATTAATTTTTTTAATGAGGACCATAAGTCTAACTTAGGGAATTAGAAAAATTAAAGTGAATTAATTAAACACATGTGATGAAATGTTCTAAGTGATGTGGATCAAGCAGTCTTTTAATCTGAGCCGTCGATTAGAGATTAGATCATGGCCATTGGTTTTCCAACGAGAAAAGTATAAGAGAAAGGCTTGGGGTCAATTGGAGATATACACACATTGGCAGAGCACTGAAGCTAAGTCGAATTTCTGGAGCAGGGTTTGTTGAAAAATTCGAAGCGAGTTTACAACGCAGTGAGGGGCAGAGATCGGCAAGGGATGATCTGATCCAAGGCCGAGAATACAACAAGACAAAGGGGCAATGAGCACCAGTCAGTGCAGAGCTATCAAGGAGGACACAATTCAGCTAGCACCACGCAGAGTACTGCGCAAAGGCTGCGTAAGCCCAACTAGGGTGACGCAGACCCAGCCAGCGCAGCACAGCACCAACAGAGGTGACGCAGGCCCAGCCGGGGCAGCACAGAAGCAGTGCAACACCAGTCAGGGTGACACAGGCCCAGCCGGGGCAGCACAGAAGCAGTGCAACACCAGTCAGGGTGACGCAATGGGGATGCTGGCCAATGAGGGTTGATGTAGAGGTTGCAGAGGCAGCGCTGAGGGTTCCATTGGGCCAAAAGGGGCTCGTGATCTGTAAATTTTGTTTGAGGGTGTGATACAGCCATATCTTCTGTCTCCGAGTGAAAGGTACATGTTGATTTTTGTAGCATTCGGAAGTGTTCCAAGTCTCAAATTTTGCAGGGAGTCTTGGACAGCAGCATTCCAAAGAACCCAGAAATAGTTTGTGGAAATTCCACTCGATTCAAGACTTATTAAAATAATTAATTATTTTAATGAAGACCCTAAGTCTAAACTTAGGGAAATGAAATAATTAAAGGGTATTAATAAGTCAAAGTGTGAATCTTCTAGAAAACGTGGATCAAGTCAAGTTTTAATCTTAGCCACTAATTAATCTTTTAATATGGGTCATTGGTTCTCCAACAGGAAGATTATAAAAGAAGGCTTGAGGGTCACTTGGAAAACAAGCTGGGCATACACTCAGTACCCGAAGGAGATCCATTTTGATATAGAATTCGACCTCAGTGGGAGAGTTGCAGAAGCTGAAGGAGGAGGTCAAGGGTGATCGAGATCAGGGTCGGAGGGCAGCAGTGGGTCAGAGGAGGCAGCTTGAGGCTGCAGCGCAAAGACCCCACGAAGTCTCCACGTAGATTCACGCAGTCCAGCGCTTGGACTACGCAAAGAATCACGCAGAGTGACGCAGGGGCAGTCAGGGGCTGTTCGGGGTGTTAGAGAATTGTCTGAGTAAGCCGGATATTCAGTCTCAGGTGGTTCAGAATTTATCTGTCATATATTTTCCCTGTAAATATATCATTTGTTGAAGAATTAATAAAACCCTCATCTGCTGCACCGGTTTTCCCACATTGGGTTTTTCCGAGGACAATTATCCAAAAATAACTGTGTACATGTGATTGATTCTTGTGCTTATGTTCTCTACTGTTTATTTCTCTGCATATATAATTGTGAATGTTGCAATAGTATTTATTTCGATATTTGTCGGAAGATTTCTGAATAATAACTTATTGAAATAATAAGTAGGAGAAATAAATCTAGCACTGCAACTGTTTGTAAATTTTCACATGGTATCAGAGCCAAAGATGAATAACAAAGAGGGGGCATCTATCAGTGAAAGGAGATCTACTATTGTAGCAACAGCGCAGAAGGGTTCACGCAGTTCTCCAGGAGGGGGAAGAAGCACGATAGAACAGATGGATCACGATGTATCTGTATTGGCATCCAGACTAAAGGAAGATTATGCTTGTGTATCGAGCATTGCGTCTTCATATGTTTGGTATATTGACAGCGGAGCCTCTGCTCACATGACGGGAGTACGAGACTGCTTTTTCCAACAACCAAGAAGAGCAGATGAATTTCAAAATAACCATGGGTAATAAAGCAAAGTGCACTCCCATTGGGAGAGGTACTGTAGTTTTTCAGACAGGGAACAGAATTCGGGCCACTAATGTACTGCATGTGCCAGGTTTGGGGATGTTAAATTTGGACAACTAGGTCCAAACTCCATGTTATGATGCTCAGATTAAGAGGCTAATATTTTTGTTGGATTCCTCTTTTGGAGAGGTGTAAAATCCATATATAATATGTCTTAATCCGATGAGCAGATCATTTATTTTGAATTTATTATTCTTAATAAATTATATGTGCAGGTCGGCCTTAAGGTTGCACGCCCCCAGCAGATGTGTCACACGCCCCAATGATGGATATAAATACAGGGAAAGTTGGAGAGCATTTCATCACAACACAACTCACAACATCTTCTCTCATCTGATTTAGTACGAGCTCCTTGGAGGACGAGTTCAGCCCACACATGTGAAGGAGAAGAAGGACAAAACAGTACGGCTGAGCTGAAGGACGATTTTCTGCAGTTAGGGTTTTGCAGAAAGTTTGACCAGCGTTGACTTTGGTCAACGCATGGTCCAATTGGGCTGAAAATTTGTGAGAAGTTCGATTTTGGAAGGCCACATTGCCAGTATTGTAACCGAGGCTGCTGGTCGATCAATCACGTCGTTATTATCTTTAGCTTGTCGCCTTGCGTTGACTTTTCTGGACAGCGTTGACTTTTCTGGAGTTGACTTGTGTTGACTTGGTGACTGATTTGAGGATTGTTGTGACACATTCTGGGTTGGCTGATCAAGGAGACTTTGCTGGTTGAAGCATCCCGTTGACCGCCGTAACGCACCATCACATTTTTCCTGTTTCTGGTTTGTCTTCCATAGATCCACTGGTATGTTCTATCTCCGTATTTTACGAACTATTTGTATGATTACGTACAGCAAAGTTGTCTAAATACAGAACATCTACAAAAATTTACATGGTATCAGAGGTGAGGTGAAGACAAACTTATCTTTAGCAATCACTGCATACCTGGCAATGGTTCCATCAGTTTGAATTCACAGAACATGTTTCCACTGAAGGGATGACTTCCATGCCTAGAAGATGATATTAGATCTCAAATTGGAGGACCATGATCTCTTGGATCATGTGCTGGGTAAAATTCAAGAACCTCCATCCAATGCTACCGCTGCTGTTAGAAACAAGTATAAGAAGGGAGAGATCAAAGCAAAGCTGATGATCAGGGAATCCATACATAAGAGCCCGGTTGCCTATATATCTGAACTAGGCACATCCAAGGAGATGTATGACAAATTGATCCTTATGTTCAAGGTAAACAATGTGAACCAAGTGCTATTCCTCAAGAACAAGTTGAAGAATATGAAGAAGGGCCGGGATGAGTCTATTCAAACTTACTTTCTGAAATTGACCGAAACAAGGAACAATCTGCTAGCTATTGGGGAGACAATAGCCGATCGTGAGATGGTTCTCACCGCACTTGGAGGACTTCCATATGAATGGCAAGTATTCACAACTACCATTCTCAACAATAATACCATTCCTAACTTTGATGAGCTTCTGTCTAGATGTATGCAAGAAGAAACCAGGATGAAGGAATTCGATAATGACAGAAATGCTGCCTATGATGCTCATTCTCGAAAGAAGAACTCTGGTGGTCCTAAGGACAAAGGAAGAACGAAGACTCAAGAAAAGAAGGGCAAGTGTTTCACTTGCCATAGGCCTGGTCACTATGCTAGAGAATGCCCCTTCAAGAAGGATTCTCCCGATAGTGATGATAACAACAAAAACCGAAGGAATGGGAATCAAAGAAATGACAAATCCAAAGGAAAGAGGAAGGCTCACTTTGGTGGAAACAATCAACCTTCTAAAAGGTCTAGAAATACCAGGTATGAGGAGTCTAATGTTGTTGATAAAAGAAATGAGTATATTCTGGTATCTGCTCTCTCAGCTGCATCTCTGCCCGACACTATGGATGTCTCGCTAATCGATAGTGGTGCCTCAAGACACATCACCGGATTCAAGGAAGCACTTTCTGACATGGTTGAAAGGGATACTAATCTAGAAATTATCCTTGGGGATAATGCCACATATCTCGTGAAAGGGACAGGGACTGTGACCCTCCACTTGTCTCAAGGACAAGTCCTACGTTTGCAAGATGTACTCTATGTACCTAAATTGAAGAAGAACCTTGTGTCTGTATCTGCCATGGAAGACAAAGGATTCAATGTAACTTTCTCCGATGGAAAGGTGCTCATGTGGAAGGAGAGCTTCAAGGAAGCTATCTCAATTGGTTTTAGAGTTGGTACACTCTACTAGGTTGGAGGGAGTCCGTTGGGAGCTATGACTTGTGATACTATCCGTCAAACCGAACTATGGCACCGAAGATTTGGACACCTTCATTACAAGGCCCTTCCTGAAGCAAGGAAGGTGGTGACAGGGATGCCTGACTTTGGAAATAATCATGAAGGTGTATGTAAGGGTTGTGCCGAAGGAAAACATACAAGGGGACCTTTCCCCTCAAGTGTCACAAAGACATCTGATATTTTGCAATTGGTCCATTCTGATCTATCTGGTATGTTGCACGTGACATCCCTGGGAGGATGTTCTTACTACATGACATTCACTGATGACTTCTCTCGCAAAACCTGGATATACTTCTTGAAGAAGAAGGATGAGGCTTTCATGTGGTTCCGTACCTTCAAAACCTTGGTGGAAAATATGACCGGAAAGAAGATCAAGATTTTGAGGACCGACAATGGCACTAAATATGAGTCAAATGAGTTCAAAGACTTTTGCAGAGAAGCTGGCATTAAGAGGGAGACTACCACTGCATATACTCCTGAGCAGAATGGTGTTGCTGAACGCAAGAATAGAACTATTGTGGAAGCTGCCCGTGCCATGCTATGTGACCAAGGTCTACCTAAGTTTCTATGGGGAGAAGCTGCAAACACTGCTGTGTACATCCAAAACCGATGCCCTCATTCCTCTTTGGACTCCAAAACTCCCGAAGAGGTTTTCTCTGGTAAGAAACCTGATGTCTCACATTTTAGAATTTTTGGATGTCCCGTCTATTTTCATGTGCCGAAAGAAAAGAGAAGTAACCTGGATGCTACTGGGAAGAAAGGAATGTTTGTGGGCTACAGTGAGACTTCTAAGGCATATAGAGTCTATGTACCTGGTCAAAGGGAAGTAGAGATAAGCCATGATGTCACTTTTGACGAAGATGCTTCCCTGAAGAAAGTGGTAGATCTTCCAAGAAAATCATGAAGAAAGGCCTGGAAATCTGGAAGAACCGCAGGATGAGACAATGCCTGATATTGAAGGACCAATGGACCCTATCGATCCATCTCCTTCACTGGGAAAGAGACCATCATGGCTCAGGGACACCCTCGAAGATGCTGAGGGTCATGCTGCCCCAAGGGGGACATTCCGAGAAAGCAAGAAGCCGTGTAGATACCAAGGGTATCTAGCCGCCATGAGTACTATTGTACAAACTGAACTTGGATCTTTTGAGGAAGCCGTAAAGCATCAAGTTTGGAAGGATGCTATGCACGAAGAATATGAGTCCATAATGAAGAATGATGTCTGGGATGTGGTCCCGAGACCGAAGGACAAATCTGTTGTCACCGCGAAATGGCTCTACAAGATCAAACATGGATCTGATGGGAGTGCTGAAAATTTCAAGGCAAGGTTTGTTGCCCGTGGCTTCTCTCAAAAGGAAGGAATTGACTATGATGACATATTTGCACCTGTGGCACGATATACCACCATTCGATCAATCATAGCCCTCGCTGCTACGCAAGGATGGAGTCTTCATCAGATGGATGTCAAGACCGCTTTTCTGCATGGTGCAATAAAGGAAGAGGTGTATGTGGAACAACCTCTGGGATTTGAAGTTCAGGATCGAGACACTCATGTCTGCAGGTTGAAGAAGGCCCTCTATGGGTTAAAGCATGCACCCAGAGCTTGGTACGAGAGGATGGATAGTTACTTGATGAAGCTGGGCTTCACTTGAAGTAATGTTGATCCGAACCTTTACTTCAAGGTTGTGCAGGGGAAGCCTCTCATTCTAGTGCTGTATGTGGACGACCTCTTCCTGACAGGTGCTGACCCTCTCATTCATCAATGTAAGAGGGAGCTCGCTGCTGAGTTCGAGATGAAGGACCTAGGACCGATGCACTACTTCCTAGGCCTGGAGGTCTGGCAGAGACCTGGAGAGATTTTCCTTTCTCAAGGAAAATACATTGTGAAGCTTCTGGAAAGATTTGGGATGGTGGATTGTAAGTCCGTGTCGACACCGATGGAACTCAACTTTAAGAAGTTGAGTGGCAGCGCTGCTGGGCCTATCTTGGCCAATCCTATTGAGTATCGTCAACTCATAGGAGCTTTGATGTTCTTAGTGAACACCCGACCGGATATATGTTTTGCAGTGAACACTTTGAGTCAACAGATGGTTGAGCCTCATCATTTTCACTGGGTTGGTGCCAAGAATCTTTTCAGATATCTTCGGGGCACGATAAACCATGGGCTGAGATACACTGCCGGGAGTGTGACACTCCGTGGATATACTAATGCCGATTGGGCTGGCAGTGTGGTGGATCGTAAGAGCACATCGGGATGCTGCTTCAATCTTGGTTCTGCTTCGATCTCATGGATGAGCAGGTAGCAGAAGTCGGTGGCTTTGAGCACCGCTGAGGTCGAATACATCGTCGCTAGTATGGCTCCGGTTGTAGCTAGCTTGGTTGCGAAAGCTCTTTAGTGAGTCGTTTGGACATGTGCTAGATACTCACCGTGTGATACTGTGATAATCGCAGTGGGATTCGTATGATCGAGAATCAGTGGCTCCACCACTCATCCAAGCATATTACACAAAATTACTCTTTATCCGGGATATGGTACAGCGAGGCGCCGTAAGGCTCGATCATATAGGAACTGATGAGCAGGTCGCGGATATTCTCACTAAGCCCCCGGGGAAGGTCAAGTTCCTAACCTTCCGTGAGAGTCTTGGTGTCGTGGAAAGACCCTATGATGTGGGTCCTGTTGGACGATGAGCTCTGGGAGCTCTGGGGGGCTTTGGGGATAGCTTCTCGGAGCTATAAGCACTCATAATGCTTCCGCCCCACCCTTGTGATTATTGAGCTGGTTCGCCTCTCATTTATCTGTGCCCCGTATGCATCCTACCCATTGAGTTCAGGGCTCATGGGAAGTACCTCTCATTTGGCCAATGAGGTGGGAAAAGCTAGAGACTATTAGCAAAGACCGATGGACGCATCAGAGATTGCCGTACTCTCTATCTAGGATGGCACGGTCCAACCACTTGATCTGGGATCAAGTTTAGTGAGGTCTGGGACCTCTGCCTGACTTCGGGTCAGATGAACCAACTTCGGGTTGGTTGGAGACTCTTTGTGAGTCTGATGGTGAGGTCTGGGACCTCTGCCTGACTTCGGGTCAGATGAACCAACTTTGGGTTGGTTGGATACTCTTCATGAGTTTGATAGAGGTTTTGAACCTCTGGATTGATTATGTCAGTCGGGGGATGATGTCTTTGTGACTGACCCACTTCTGTTCTGAAATAAAGAGGCCAGCAAAGCAAGTTACGGCGGGATGACGCACGATGTTTGATTGCACTGATGGATGGAGTTCTCCCTAGTTGAGAGGGAGTGTTAAATTTGGACAACTAGGTCCAAACTCTATGTTATGATGCTCAGATTAAGATGCTAATATTTTTGTTGGAATCCTCTTTCGGAGAGGTGTAAAATCCATATATAATATGTCTTAATCCGATGAGCAGAACATTTATTTTGAATTTATTATTCTTAATAAATTATATGTGCAGGTCGGCCTTAAGGGTTCACACCCCCAGCAGATGTGTCACACGCCCCAATGATGGATATAAATACAGGCAAAGTTGGAGAGCATTTCACAACAACTCAACTCACATCTTCTTCTCTCATCTGATTTAGTACGAGCTCCTTGGAGGACGAGTTCAGCCCACACGTGTGAAGAAGAAGAAGGACAAATCTGTACGGCTGAGCTGAAGGACGAATTTCTGCAGTTAGGGTTTTGCAGGAAGTTTGACCAGCGTTGACTTTGGTCAACGCATGGTCCGAATGGGCTGAAATTTGGTGAGAAGTTCGATTTTGGAAGGCCGTACTATTTGGCACAGAAATCGAGGTCAAAGGGTTGACCAATCTGCTGCTGCGTTGACTTTTAGCTTGCTGCCCTGCGTTGACTTTTTCAGGACATCGTTGACTTTTTTGGAGTTGACTTGGGTTGACTCGCTATTTATTGAGGATCACAGACACATTCGGTTGGTCAATTAAGGTGACTTTGCCGGGTTGAAGCATCCCGTTGACCGTAATTCAATTTAACTGAATTCTTTCCTGCCGGGTTTGTCTTCTATAAGATCCACTTATATGTTCTATCTGCATTTTACTTAACTATTTGTGTGATTGCTGTAAGAAAAGTAAAGTTGCTCCAAGCATAGAACATCTACAAAAATTTACAGGGGATGAATCTACTCTCAGTGTCACAACTTCAAAACCTAGGATATGACGTCTACTTTATTGGCAATAGAGTCTACGTCAAGCACCCCAGTTGGAAGAAGAAGGCACAGATCGGGGTAAGAAGCAACAAGTTGTACAAGCTGCAGCTTGATTCTCCAATGTCACTAGTCGGTAGCGCAGATGAAACGGACCTGAATGAGCTATGGCACAGAAGAATGGGGCACTTGCATCATGGTGCGTTGAGAACTCTCCAGAAGACTGTCACAGGTGCTCCAAAACTGAGCACCAAATGAGATGATGTCTGCAAGGGGTGCGTATTATGGAAATATGCCAAGGCAGCATATCAGAGAAGCAGCAATAGGGCCAAGGATGTATTGGATCTAATACACTCAGATATCTGCGGACCGATGTCCACTAGAGCTCTTAGCGGTGCCGAATATTTCGTCACCTCCATTGATGACCATTCCAGGAAAACATGGATCTACTTCTTGAAGACCAAGTATGAAGTCTTCAGTCGATTAAAGAGATTAAGGCTTTGGTGGAAAATCTGACAGGGAAGCGGATCAAGGTATTGCGATCAGATAATGGAGGTGAACACATCGATAAGGAATTCACCGGATTCTATGCAAGGGAAGGCATCAAAAGAGAATGGACAGCTCCATACAATCCTAAACAGAATGGAGTGGCGGAAAGGAAGAACCAGACTATTGTTGAAGCAACCAGAGCTATGTTGTATGACCAAGACATGCCAAAATTTCTATGGGCTAAAGCGTGTAATACAGTTGTCTACATTCAGAACAGAACTCCTCACACTGCACTGGGAAAGATCACACCAGAAAGTGTCTTCACTGGCAGCAAGCCCGAACTGAGTCACTTTAGGATCTTCGACAGTACAGCTTACTGTCATGTACCCAGTGAGAAGAGAAATAAGTTGGAGATGACTGTTGAAAAGGGGTATTTAGTAGGATACAGCGAGAATGCAAAGGCTTATCGCATCTACATTCCTGAGAGTAGGAAAGTAGCAGTGTGAAGAGATGTGAAGTTCATGGAGGAGAAAGCCTTTAGAAGATCACGAGAGCTGCCTTCTGCTACTCAGTCAGAGGAAGAGCCTCTGGTCCAGCCCCAACAACTAGCAGCAGAAAACTCAGTTGCCTCTCCAAGGCAAACTGATCCAAGGGATGGGTCTCTCGAGGATTTGCAAGAAGGAGAGCCGGTAAATCCACCCACCACCAGTGGAAGAACGAGCAGGGAACTTCAACAGATTCTAAAGGATGCAGAGGATTTTTTCGGAATCCCCCGAAATGATAAGAGATAGCGTAAGCAACCTGAAAGGTATCAAGCCTTAGTGGCTCAAGTCGGAGAACCTTCTAGTTTTTGGGAAGCAGCTCAGCACCAGGTGTGGGTTGATGCAATGGTGGAAGAGTACAGTTCCATCATGACAAATGATGTTTGGGAAGTAGTACCCAGACCGCAGGAGAGATCAATTGTAGGATCCAGGTGGATCTACAAGATCAAGTATGCTGCAGACAACAGCATCGAGAAATTTAAAGCCAGGTTTGTGGCTAAGGGGTATGCTCAGAAAGAAGGAATAAACTATGAAGAAACCTTCGCCCCTATAGGTAGATACACATCTATCAGGTTCGTGATATCCATTGCTGCACAAATGGGATGGGAAATTCACCAGAAGGACATCAAGACGGCATTCTTGAATGGTGTGATAGAAGAAGAGGTGTATATAGAACAACTGGAGGGATTTGAGGCACATGATCTGAAAACTCAAGTGTGCAGATTGAAGAAAGCATTATATGGACTGAAGAAAGCTCTTAGAGCCTGTTATGGTCGAATTGACAGCTACCTGCAGAAGATGGGATTCATCAAGAGTGATGCAGATCCCAATCTCTACTATCTAAGAGTAGGGAGCGAACCTTTGATACTGGTATTGTATGTGGATGATCTGTTCTTGACAGGATCATCAAGGCTCATCACAGATTGCAAGAAGACTTTAGCTGAAGAATTTGACATGAAGGATCTAGGACGGATGCACTATTTTCTGGGGTTGGAAGTTTGCCAACAGAATGGGGAGATCTTCCTTGGTCAAGGAAGATACACTACAGAGATTCTGAAGAGATTTCAGATGGAGGATTGTAGGCCCATGACCACTCCGATGATTACCAACTGGAGGAAAATTGACACGTCCAAAGATGATGAAGTTGATCCTACATTGTACAGACAGCTCATAGGGTCATTGATGTATCTAGTAAATACAAGGCCAGACATTTGTTATGTTGTTAATACCCTAATTCAGTTCATGGTGGAACCGAATAGGGCACATTGGGCAGCAGCCAAGCATGTTCTCAGTTACCTTCAAGGGACACTCGAGCTTGGATTGAAGTACACCCGTGACAATGATGTCAAGTAGAGTGATTTCACTGATGCAGATTGGGCTGGAAGTTCAATTGATCCGAAGACTACCAGTGGTTATTGTTTCAATCTGGGATCAGGAATGACTTCCTGGTGCAATAGGAAACAAATGTTTGTGGCGATGGGTTCAGCAGAGGCAGAATATATGGCAGCCAACACAGCTTCGTGCGAAGCCATATGGCTTAGGAAACTGCTAGTAAATCTACCCAAGGAGAAAATGGAAGCGACCAACATCTTATGTGATAATCAGCGTTGCATAAAGCTCTCTGAGAATCCTGTGTTTCATAATAGGTCGAAACATATTGACATCCGGTGTCACTTCATCAGGGATTGTGTACAACGTGGAGCTGTGCAGTTGCAGTACACTTCAACAGGAGAACAGGTGGCAGACATCCTCACAAAGGCTCTAGGAAAGACAAAGTTTGTCTACTTCAGAGAGAAGATGGGGATGATGAAGAATCCCTTCCAGTAGCAAGAATGGAGGTTTCATTATTCAAAGGGAGTTGTGGTATAGAGGCAGCAAGTGACAGTGGCAGTGTGATCCGGAGATCATGTCCATTGCTCAAAAATGCTCAAAAATGAAAATGCTCAGAAGTGTTTGCAACCTGAGCGACCAGAAAGGTCTCGTCGCTGCGATTCTGGCACCGCGAACGGTTTGCAAAAAAGAGGTCGTATGCAGAAGTTATGAAGGTTTGAAAAGCCCGGTAAACTCCAAAAACTGGACCTTTGACCCATTTTGACTTTGTATAAAAATTTTGAAAAAAAATATATATTTGAAAAAAAATATTTTTATATTAAGGTTTTGTGGGCCTATCAGCAGGCCCCATGTGGTCTGCCCGGAGGCTGCCACATGGCCCCAGGCCAGAGGTCAATCGGCATATACAAAAAAAAATTGGAGTTAACCGAGTTCGAACGCAGGACCTGCCCGCTAGCATTGCACGCGCCCACCAACAGACCACGCGTTTGATTCTTAACCTGTTAAGGTGGCAGTGAATATTTGAATTTTCAAACAGTTTCCGCCGCCGGCAAAGGGGGCAAGCCCCCACATCACAACACTCCATGTAACCAGCGCTTAAAACAGGGAGCTTAGCTAACCGCAAACAGCGCGATCACTACAGCGGTTTGCCATGTGGCCATGTAAATAGTTAATGCACGGATAAGGTTGCAGCGAACTCGGCGGTTAGATCTCTGTCAACTCTGGCACAGTCACATGCGGGGGTTAACATTTATTATAACTCCAGTTTTGGCAGTTATAGTTGGCGGAACCAACATTTTCGACGGCGGGTACTATTTTGGTGGGCTTAACTGGAGTTCCTCCAGTTTTGGAGGAGCTTTCCTAGGGGACATTGCGCAGTTTCTTGTTTTGGCGATAATTCCTTGGATATCCGACCAATTTTGATGTATGAATAGACAATTTTTGATATTCTCGACATTCTAAACACATTGGCAAAGGTTTCAAAGCCATCAGAGGTCATCTTGTGCAGGTTTAGCTTCAGGAGAGGTCAAGGAGCCACCAGGGCCACTAGGGTGTTTTCAGTGTTTTGAGCATCCATTCTTTGTTTTCTGCAAATGAATAGTCATTCCTGACTAATTCAAGCATTGTGAAGTTGTTTTTACAGAGAGCACAGTCATTTGAGGCTTTTATTCACATGTACTTACCATTTTTTAGCAATAAGATATGAAGGACATGCCATTGGGAGCTTGACAAGCAAATGTAGCCCAAGAGGGGTGAACTGCTTCATCAAATTTGTTGAGTATTGTTACATGTGATGTTTAATTCTCTATTATTTACTGTTGTACAATGTTTTACAAGCAATTTACATGCTTTAACCACACACAGAAATCTATTTAACTAAGATAAAATCATTTGTTTCATTGCAAACTTCAGTAAACCTTATGCACACAATTTAATTATTGTTTGGATACTTCGCACAGCAAAACTAATACATTCCATTCAGATCAAGTTGGTATCGGAGCTAGAGTTTTACTCCCTGTATTGTTATTGTGCAAAGTTTGTTTAACAGTTTGCAAGAGTTTTAATGCTTACTAGGCTAAAGCTTAAAAGAGGAGAAGGTCAATTGGTGAAAGCTCAAAGCAATCCTCAACCAAGGAGGGCAAGAGTGCCATTATCTCCACCTTCAATCTCACCTCAAAGAGAAGCAGAAGAAGCCATAAGCATGACTTCAGGAGAAAGACAAATTCCTGAAGAAGATGATCCCAAGGAGGAAGAAAGAGTGTTCAAGAAATCATTCCTTGACTTGACTAAAATGGTGAGAGTTCTTTATCAAGAAAGAAATGAGAAACTTGAAGGAGAAGGGTCTAAACTTCACAAGGAAAGAGAGGGATCTTCAAGAGGAAAGAAAGATGAAGATAAGTCAAAGAAGGGAAATGGAGGAAATGGAGATCCATCATCCTCATCTTCAACCTCATTATCGTCATCCTCTACTTCAGTGAATCAATCTCACAAGTCAAAGAACACTAGTAAAACTCTTTTTTTAAAACTTGATGTTAAGTTTGAATTGCCAATGTTTAATGGTGAAGTCAATGAAAAAAAACTTGACAATTGGATTAGGCAGTTGGAGGTTTATTTGAAAATCCAAAACCTTCATGATGACGACACTAAAATTCAATTAGCTTCTTTGAGAATGGAAGGTGCAGCACTTGTTTGGTGGGAAACCAAGACAAAGGAGGAGATTAAAAAACATGGTAAGATTATTTTATCACGGGTTGATTTCATTACTGCAATAAAACAACAGTTTTATCCATTAGCTCATTGCAGAAAGCTATCATGAATTGGCAAAATTTCAGACAACTTAAGGGACAAAATGTATAAGACTACACCCAAGAATTTAGGAGAAGAGCTCTCTTATTAGGGGTAGATTTGCAGAGTCAAGACACTTTCCTGAAGTTCATAGGAGGCTTACACAGCCACCTTAGACACACTATCCTTATGTGCAATCCTACTAGTCTAAATGAGGTTTGTGTTCAAGCCACACATTTGGAGGCTAGAGGGAAAAACACTTTTGAAGAGGGTAGGAACAAGCCTTTCATGGGGAAAAACAAAGACAAAACCTCAAAAGGAAAAGGCAAAAAGAATGCAACTGTCAAAAAAGAGGGAGAGAAAGTGGTTTGTAAACACTTTTCAAGAGAAGGCCACGTAGAGAAAAACTGTTGGAAGTTACATCATGAAAAAAGAACCCAATTTAACAAAAACAAAGGGAAGCAGAAAACTACAACTACTACTACACAACAAGACTTAGGTGATGATTCAGGTGACGAAACTAAAATTACAGCCATGGGTTTGAAGAACATGAAGGGAAAAGAAACTGAAACTAAACCAAGTATTAGTATTTCAAACTGTCATGTACAAGCTCCAAATGAAGAAGAAAGAATTGAATTGTTTCATGTGAGGGTTATTTCAAAACATACAAAAATTGACACATTGTTTGACAATGGGTCCCAAGCAAACCTTATCTTTGAAGACTTAGTCAAGCAACTAAATCTTGAAACCATTCCACATCCAAAACCATATCCACTTGGTTGGATTTGTAAGGATGCAAATTTACAGGTTTCAAAGAAGTGTATATTGCACTTTGCAATCACTGCACATTTTATTGACACAGTTGAATTAGATGTTGTTCCGCTTGATATTTCAGGAATTGTTTTGGGAAGTCCTTACTTATATGACAGGAAAGCTATCTTTTATCGCCATGAAAACAAGTATCATCTATTCAAAGATGGCAAGGAGTTTATTGTTAGAGCACATCGCAAGAAGACAAACATTTCGATGGTAAATACTGGACAAGTAAAAAGGTTAGTGAATTCTAGTAAGAGTTTCGTACTTCTTATGATTAAGCCTAAAGCTGATGTGAATCATGAGTCATTTGAAGATTGTGATCCCAAGTTAAAATCAGATTTATATGATGTAGTTGATGCCCATCATGAGATGTTTCAGGAGCCAACAGGTTTGCCTCCTAAAAGGAGATTCAACATGAGATTCAGTTGCAGCAAGATTGTCCTCTTCCAAACATAGGCATGTACCGCATGTCTATCATGGAGAATGTTGAAATAAAGAGGCAAATTAAAGACTTCTTGGACAAGGGACTCATAAGACCAAGCACTTCGCCATGTGGGTCACCGATGGTGTTGATTCCAAAGAAAGATGGAACCTGGCGTATGTGTGTGGACTTCAGAGCTTTGAACAAGATAACGGTAAAAAATCGTTACCCACTCCCAAGGATAGATGATTTGTTAGATCAGCTGAAAGAAGCTAAATTTTTCACTAAGTTAGACTTACATAGTGGATACCATCAAGTTAGAATTGCAGAAAGTGATATTTGGAAGACTGCACCAAACAAGGACTCTTTGAGTGGCTAGTTATGCCTTTTGGTTTGTGTAATGCACATGCGACTTTCATGCGTGTTATGGATGATGTTTTGCGTCCATTCCTTGATGATTTTGTTATAGTCTACTTAGATGACATCTTGATTTTCAGCAAGACTAGAGAAGAGCACATCATGCATGTTAAGAAAGTACTTGATGTTTTGAGGAAAGAGCAATTATTTCTTAAGATGTCTAAGTGTGAATTTGGAAAGACTTCTTTGGTTTATTTGGGACATATTGTAGGAAGAGGTGCATTGAGAATTGATCCTTCTAAGGTAGAAGCCATTGTGAATTGGCCTACTCCCAAATCCATTACAGAGGTAAGAAGTTTTTTGGGTGTAGCTCAATATTGGAGAAAGTTTATAGATAACTTTTCTACCATAGCAGCTCCTATGCATATAGTGACAAGTGTGAAACGTGCTTTCCAATGGAGAGACAAACGACAGAAAGCTTTTGAATCTTTGAAAGAGAAGATCAGTTCCGCTCCAATCCTTGCTTTACCGAACTTGAGACAGCCATTCGAGATATAGACCGATGCCAGTGATTATGCCATGGGTGCAGTTCTCTTACAGCATGGTAAGCCTATCACTTTTCATTCTGAGACATTTAATGGTGTTGTAGTTAATTATCCTACATATGATAAGGAGTTGTATGCGTTGGTTCAAAGTGGAAACACTATTTGATGGGTAAAGAGACAGTTGTACATATCGATCACCAACCATTACAGTACTTGCAGTCGCAAAGTAAATTGCAGCAATCACGTCATTTCAGATGGATGGGTTTCCTACAACAATTTCACTTGGTAATAGGGTACAGGAAAGGTATTTTCAATAAAGTTGTTGATATGCTTTCAAGGCCTATTATTAGTGCTTCTACTTTGCTTAAGAATGATTCTATTGTACATGAGAGTTACATAGAACAACATGTATCAGATGTTGATTTTAAGGATGTGTATGCTAACTTGAGTGAAGGGAATCAAGTTGAAGAGAATGATTATCACTTGCATAACAATTTGTTGTTTCATTTGAGCAAGTTGTGTATACCACAAGGAGAGAGACTAAGTGTCATGAGAGAAGCTCATTCTTCTCTTGCTGATGGACATTTCGGGGTAAGCAAAACGGTGGCACATTTACAGAGGTATTGTTATTGGCCTCGCATGGTAGATAGTGTTTCATGTTTCATTAGAGGTTGTTCATTATGTGCTACAAGCAAGCCCAGCAATAGGAAGCTTGGGTTATATACGCCATTACCGGTACCATCAAGGCCATGGGAAAGTGTTTCTATGGACTTTTTTGGAGGTCTACCTATGTCTAGAAAGTAGCATGATTATCTTTATGTAGTAATTGATAGATTCAGCAAGATGTGTATTCTTATGCCATGTAAGAAATCTATTACTGCTGAACAAACTGCTGAATTATATTTTCAACATGTATGGGTTCATTATGGTTTGCCTACTTCTATTGTTAGTGACAGGGATTCCAGATTTGTTGGGAATTTTTGGTCCAATCTATGGAAGATGGTGGACACCAAGTTGAAAAAGAGTACTGCTTTTCATCCGCAAACAGATGGCCAAACCGAGGTAGTGAATAGAAACATTGTGCATCTTTTGAGAGGTTATTGTAGCAAGCATCCTAAATTATGGGATAAGCATCTGCATTACATTCAGCATGCTTACAACCAGGCCAAGCACTCTTCTACAAATACTTCACCTTTTGAAGCCTGCTTTGGGTATTTGCCAAAGTCACCTCTAGATTTCATTCTTGAGAAGGATGTTGCCATTGATAGGCATAGTGACATTGACAAAGCTCGCATGTTCATTGAGTGAATTCAGCTTATCCATCAGCAAGTTCAAGAAACGTTTGAAAAGAGTCAAAGCAAGTACAAGGAGAGGCATGACAAACATAGAGTTGATCATAAGTTTCAAGAACGTGATGAAGTATGGTTGCACATAAGCAAAGAAACGCTGCAAGGAGAAGGTAAAATGCTGAAACCTATTCATTGTGGCCATTCAAGATTATTAAACAAGTTGGTAATAATGCATTTCAATTTGACTTGCCTTCATATATGCTAAAATTTATTATGTTGTCAATGTGGAGAATTTACATTTGTATGAGCCTCCATTGATTGTTGATCAAGGGAGTGACATTCAGCTACCATCAATAGAAAATTTCTTGCCAGGATTTCTGGACGAGCTCAAGGAGGCCGCCATGTGGCCCAGAGTCAAGGTGTAAAATTTGGAATGGCGCCCACGAGATTTGAACTATGGACTTCCTCGCGCGCGACAATAGACCTCACCAACTCGGCTACAATTCGTTACTTAACCGTATATGGTTGAGGGATGCTATTGTTGTTTAACATTGTTTGGGCTTAAAAAAAGAGGCCAACCCTGACCACCACATGGCCAACAGCCCATGACTGTGACCCAACTGCAACTTCCACGTGGAATTAAAACTAACCGCCAATCGTTTTACAAGCCATGTCACATGACAGGTTGCAGTTATATTAAACGGTTATGGAACCATGTTTGTCGGGGTTCCACCCACCTTTCGCGGAATTTACAACGGTGTTAACGCCAACATCGAAGACATGCCATGTGACCACTTCGACATGACATTTAATTTAACCACCAATCAGCCCGGCGGTTCCGCTGGCGGACCCCCCTAATTTAGCGTCGTTGCCAGATTTGTCGGTCTTATCTGGAGTTCCTCCACATTTTGGGCAATTTACTGTTTTGGCCATAACTCCTTGGATATTCAACCAATTTTGATGCATGAATAGTCAATTCTGGGTATTCTCGACATTCTGAACACATTCAAAGAGGTTTCAGAGCCATCAGAGGTCATCTTGTGCAGGTTTAGCTTCAAGAGAGGTCAAGGAGCCACTAGGGCCACTAGGGTGTTTTCAGCATTTTGAGCATCCATTCTCTGTTTTCTGCAAATGAATAGTCATTCCTGACTAATTCAAGCATTCTGAAGTTGTTTTTATAGAAAGCACAGCCATTTGAGGCTTTTATTCACATGTACTTACCATTTTTTGGCAATAAAATATGAGGGACATGCCATTGGGAGCTGGACCAGCAAATGTAGCCCAGGAGGGGTGAACTACTTCATCAAATTTGCTGAGTATTGTTACATGTGATGTTTATTTCTCTGTTATTTACTATTGTACAGGGTTATACAAGCAATTTACAAACTTTAACCTCACACAAAAATCTGTTTAACTAAGTTAAAACCATTTGTTTCACCTGCAAACTTCAGAGAACCTTATGCACACATTTTAATTACTGTTTGGATACTTAGCACAGCAAAACTAAAACATTCCATTCAGATCAAGTTGGTATCAGAGCTCAGGTTGAGCATTAGGATAAGCTAGAGTATTTTCTCTCTTTAACATTTGTGCAAAGAATTTGTTTAATAGTTTGCCTAACTCTTGCAAGTTGTGCAAAGCCATCTTGGGACAGCATTTGTTAAGATTTTTAATGATTACTAGGCTGAAGCTTAAGAGAGGAGAAGGTCAATTGGTGAAAGCTCAAAAGAATCCTCAGCCAAGGAGGACAAGAGTGCCATTATCTCCACCTTCAATTTCACCTCAAAGAGAAGCAGAAGTAGCCATTAGCATGACTTCAAGAGAGGGAGAAATCCATGAAGAAGTTGATCCCAAGGAGGAAGAAAGAGTGTTCAGAAAAGCATTTCTTGACTTGACTGAAATGGTGAGAGTCCTTCAAGAAAGGAATGAAAGACTTGAAGGAGAAGGGTCTAAACTTCACAAGGAAGGAGAAGGATCGTCAGGAGGCCATAATGATGAAGATAAATCCAAGAAGGGTAATGGAGATAATGGAAAGTTGCCATCATCACCCTCATCTTCATCTTCATCAACCTCTACTTCATCTTCAGTACTCCACAAGTCAAAGAACACTGGTAAAAATCCTTTTCTAAAACTTGATGTTAAGTTTGAATTGCCAAAGTTCGATGGTGAAGTAATGCAGAAAAGCTAGATAATTGAATTAGGCAATTATAGGTCTATTTGAGAATTCAAAATTTTCATGATGACGAAACCAAAATTCAATTAGCTTCATTGAGAATGGAAGGTGCAGCTCTTGTTTGGTGGGAAGCCAAGACAAAGGAGGAGATCAAGAAATATGGTAAGATTATCTTGTCATGGAATGATTTCATTTCTGCAATAAAACAACAGTTTTATCCATTAGCTCACATGCAGACAGCCATAATGGACTGGCAAAATTTTAAACAATAAAAGGACAAAATGTTCAAGTGTATACCCAAGAATTTAGAAGAAGAGCTCTTTTACTAGGAGTAGATTTGAATAGCCAAGACACTTTGCTCAAGTATATAGGAGGTTTACATACTTACCTAAGACATACCATTCTCATGTTTAACCCTACAAGCCTAGATGAGGTTTGTGTTCAAGCCACACATTTAGAGGTAAGGGGAAAACAAAATTTAGATGGGAATGAGGAAAGTGAGTTTAAAGGCAAATGGAAGAAAAAGAGAGATGCAAGTTCTAGAAAAGAGAAGGGAAAATTCTTCTGCAAACACTGTTCTAAAACAAGCCATGATGAGGACCATTGTTGGAAACTTCATCCAGAGTTGAAACCAAAAAGTTTTAAAGCCAAGGAGAAAGGCAAGACAGTTGCAATAGTTGAACAAGACCTACGGTCAGAATCAGGAGATGAAACAAAAATCATAGCTATGGGACTAAAGAACTTGAAGGGAAAAGAGAATGAAAATAAAACTAGTTCTAGTATTTCTAACTGTCACATAGAAGCTCCAAGTGAAGAGAAGAGAATTGACCTATTTCATGTGAGGGTCATTTCCAAACATACCAAAGTTGACACACTATTTGACAATGGGTCGCAAGCGAACCTTATTTCTGAAGACTTATTCAAGAAACTAAATCTTGAGACCATTCCACATCCGAAACCATATCCTCTTGGTTGGATTTGTAAGGATGCAAATTTACAGGTTTCAAAGAAGTGCATGTTGCGCTTTGCAATAACAGCACATTTCATTGACACGATTGAATTAGAGGTTGTTCCGCTTGATATAACAAGTATGGTGTTGGGCAGTGCTTACTTGTATGACAGGAAAGCTATCTTCCATCGCCATGAGAACAAATATCATCTATTCAAAGATGGCAAGGAGTACATTGTAAGAGCACACTGCAAAAAACTAGACTCTTCTTTAGTTAATGCAGGGCAGATGAAGAGGCTCGTCAATGCAAGTCAAAACTTGACATTGATGATAATTAAGCAAAGAGAAGTTTTACATAATCCTTTTCATGTAAATACTGATATATGTAATCAGTTGTTTCAGTTTGAAAGTAGGTTGTCTTTGAAAGAAGATGACAAGCAGTTGCAGCAATCGTCTTTGGTGTCGAACGGTACTGAAAACAAAGTGTCTGTGCAAGAAGTTGCAAAGGTCCAAGAGAGGGAAAAGCAACTTGACAAAGAAGGCACAAGGTTCAGCAATGATCATTGCTGGTTTCAGAAAGGCATGGTACTATGGCGAGGAAACTTGGTCAGGAATCGACACAAGTTCAAAGCAAATTCAGCAAAAAATTGCCATAAGGACAGGATGCAAGGTGAAAGTAATTTTCAGTTTCCTTTGATTATAGGCCAACATAGAAACAATATGTTTACTGCAAAGTTAAGTTGTTGTTCTGCAAGTTTCAAAAATGTGCAACATGACAACGTCAAAATCAGCAACGGTTGGTCAAATGGAATTAAGGAAAAATTTGTCGTTTCATGAAAAGCTCCAATTAATGAAATCAGGGAAATTTCAGTGGATTAAGATTGGAAGAGTGGGGACACAGTCTCCTCATCTTCATGATCAGTTGTCCAGAGAGCTTTTGGGGTCCAAAAGCTTTCCAGTGGGGAGGTGTGATCAGGGGATCATGTCCATAGTTCAAAAATACTCAAAAATGAAAGTGCTCAAAAATGTTTGCAACCTGAGTGACCGAAAAGGTCTCGTCGCTGCGATTCTAGCGTCGTGAACGGTTCGCAAAACGGAGGTCGTATGCAGAAGTTATGAAGGTTTAAAAGGCCCAGTAAACTCCAAAAAAATGACTTTGACCAAGTTTGACTTTGCAATTTGAAAAATTAAAAATAGAATATTCTTGGAATATTCCTCAAAATATTCTTGGAATATTCCTCAAAATATTCTTGGAATATTCCTCAAAATATTCCTAGAATATTCCTCAAGATATTCGTGGAATATTCCCCGGAATATTCCATCAGGGCCAATCAAAGTTCGACATATGGCAGCGTTTGAATGGAAGGAGGTTTGACTTTGAAATTTTTGGGCTAATCCAAGGCCACCACGTGGCAAGCCCGGAGGCCGCCACGTGGCCCAGAGTCAAGGTGTAAAATTTGGTATGGCGCCCACGAGATTTGAACTACGAACCTCCCCACGCGCGGAAATAGACCTCACCAACTCGGCTACAGTTCGTTACTTAACCGTATATCATTGAGGGATGCTATTGTTGTTTAACATTGTTTGGGCGGCTTAAGAAAAGGGGCCAGCCCCGACCACCACATGGCCGACGGCCCATGACCGTGACCCATCGCAACTTCCGCATGAAATTAAAACTAACCGCCAACCATTTTACAAGCCATCTCACATGACGGGTTGTAGTTATATTAAATGGTTATGGAACCGTGTTTGTCGGGGTTCCACCCACCTTCTGCGGAATTTACAACGGTGTTAACGCCAACAGCAGAGACATGCCATGTGGCCACTTCGACATGACATTTAATTTAACCACCAGTCCAACCGGCGGTTCCGCTGGCAGACCCCCCTAATTTAGCATCGTTGCCAGATTTGTCGGTCTTATCTGGAGTTCCTCCACATTTAGTGGAGTTTTTTAAGGGATATTGAGCAGTTTACTGTTTTGGCCATAACTCCTTGGATATTCGACCAATTTTGATGTATGAATAGTCAATTTTGGGTATTTTCGACATTCTGAACACAATGACAGAGGTTTCAAAGCCATCAGAGGTCATCTTGTGCAGGTTTAGCTTCAAAAGAGGTCAAGGAGCCACCAAGGCCACTAGGGTGTTTTCAGTGTTTTGAGCATCCATTCTCTGTTTTCTGCAAATGAATAGTCATTCCTGACTAATTCAAGCATTTTGAAGCTATGTGTACATAAAGCACGGCCATTTGAAGCTTTTATTCACATGTACTTACCATTTTTGAGCAATAAGATATGAGAGACATGCCATTGGGAGCTGGACCAGCAAATGTAGCCTAGGAGGGGTGAATTGCTTCATCAAATTTGCTGAGTATTGTTACATCTGATGTTTATTTCTTTGTTATTTACTGTTGTACAGTGTTGTACAAGCTTTAACCTCACATAGAAATCTATTTAACTAAGCTAAAACCATTTGCTTCACCTGCAAACTTCAGAGAACCTTATGCACATATTTCAATTATTGTTTGGATACTTAGCACAACAAAACCAATACATTCCAAATAGTATCCAAACAGTAATTAAAATGTGTGCATAAGGTTCTCTGAAGTTTGTAGATGAAACAAATGGTTTTAACTTAGTTAAACAGATTTTTGTGTGAGGTTAAAGCTTGTCAATTGCTTGTATAACACTGTACAATAGTAAATAACAGAGAAATAAACATCACATGTAATAATACTCAGCAAATTTGATGAAGCAGTTCACCCCTCCTAGGCTACATCTGCTGGTCCAGCTCCCAATGGCATGTCCCTCATATCTTATTGCTCAAAAATGGTAAGTACATGTGAATAAAAGCCTCAAATGGCTGTGCTCTCTGTAAAAACAGCTTCAGAATGCTTGAATTAGTCAGGAATGACTATTCATTTGCAGAAAACAGAGAATGGATGCTCAAAACACTTAAAACACCCTAGTGGCCCTAGTGGCTCCTTGACCTCTCTTGAAGCTAAACCTGCACAAGATGACCTCTAATGGCTCTGAAACCTCTGCCAATGTGTTCAAAATGTCGAAAATACCCAAAATTGACTATTCATGCATCAAAATTGGTCGAATATCCAAGGAGTTATGGCCAAAACAGTAAACTCCCAAATATCCCTTAAAAAACTCCACTAAATGTGGAGCAAATCTGGCAACGACGCTTAATTAGGGGGGTCTGTTAGCGGAACTGCCTGGCAGACTGGTGGTTAAATTAAATGTCATGTCGAAGTGGTCACATGGCATGTCTCCGATGTCGGCGTTAACACCGTTGTAAATTCCGCAGAAGGTGGGCGGAACCCCGACAAACACAATTCCATAACCGTTTAATATAACTACAACCCGTCATGTGACATGGCTTGTAAAATGGTTGGCGATTAGTTTTAATTCCACGCAGAAGTTGCAGATGGGTCACAGTCATGGTCTGTCGGCCATGTGGTGGTCGGGGCTAGCCCGTTTTTTAAGCCGCCCAAACAATGTTAAACAACAATAGCATCCCTCAACCATATACAGTTAAGTCACGAACTGTAACCAAGTTGGTGAGGTCTATTGCCGCATGCGGGGAGGTCTGCAATTCAAATCCCGTGGGCGCCATACCAAATTTTACACCTTGACTTTGGGCCATGTGGCGGCCTTGGATTGGCCCAAAAATTTCAAAGTCAAACCTCCTTCCATTCAAACGCTGCCATATGTCGAACTTTGATTGGACCTAACGAAATATTTTGAGGAATATGCCAGGAATATTCCCTGGAATATTCTATTTTTAATTTTCAAATTACAAAGTCAAACTTGGTCAAAGTCACTTTTTTGGAGTTTACTAGGCCTTTCAAACCTTCATAACTTCTGCGTACGACCTCCGTTTTGCGAACCGTTCGCGGCACCAAAATCGCAGCGACGAGACCTTTCCGATCACTCAGGTTGCAAACATTTTTTAGCACTTTCATTTTTGAGCATTTTTGAACTATGGACGTGATCTCCTGATCACAAAAGGCAACAATACAGGGTGCAGCAGCGCAACAGATGGGAGGAGCAGAATCCTGAGATCAGTAGCGCAGAGGGTGCTTCAGAATCAGAGCAGCATGCAGCAGGCATATTGTTGGAACACCTTCCTCGCTAAGAGGGAGTGTTGATTTTTGTAGCATTCGGAAGTGTTCCAAGTCTCAAATTTTGCAGGGAGGCTTGGACAGCAGCATTCCAAAGAACCCGAAAACGGTTTGTGGAAATTCCACTCGATTCAAGACTTATTAAAATAATTAATTATTTTAAGAAAGACCCTAAGTCTAAACTTAGGGAAATGAAATAATTAAAGGGTATTAATAAGTATGAGTGTGAATCTTCTAGAAAACATGGATCAAGTCAAGTTTTAATCTTAGCCATTGATTAATCCTCTAATCTGGGTCGTTGGTTCTCCAACAGGAAGATTATAAAAGAAGGTTCGAGGGTCACTTGGAAAACAAGTCGGGCATACACTCAGTACCCGAAGGAGATCCATTCTGATGTAGAATTCGATCTCAGTGGGAGAGTTGCAGGGCGAGAAGTTGCAGACGCTGAAGGAGGAGGTCAAGGGTGACCGAGATCAGGGTCGGAGGGCAGCAGTGCGTCACTAGAGGTAGCTTGAGGCTACAGCGCAGAGACCCCACGCAGATTCATGCAGTCCAGCGCTGGGACTGCGTAGAGAATCACGCAGAGTGACGCAGGGGCAGATAGGGGTTGTTCGGGGTGTCAGATAATTGTCCGAGTAAGCCGGAAATTCAGTCTCAGGTGGTTCAGAATTTATTTGCCATATATTTTCCCTGTAAAGATATCATTTACTGAAGAATTAATAAAACCCTCATCTATTGCACTGAGTTTCCCACATTGGGTTTTTCCAGGAACAATTGTCCAAAAATAACTGTGTACATGTGATTGATTCTTGTGCTTATGTTCTCTATTGTTTATTTCTCTGCATATATAATTGTGAATGTTGCAGTAGTTTTTATTTCGATATTTGCCGGAAGATTTCTAAATAATAACTTATTGAAATAATAAGTAGGAGAAATAAATCTATCACTGCAACTATTTGTAAATTTTCACAATACAAACTGTCATGTAATTTATTTGTAGGGCCAACCATGTCTAGTACCCAAAATGTTGTATTCAGATTCTGCATAATAATATAAACCCTCTAGAGTTGTTGCACCGGTTTTCCCGCATTGGGTTTTTCCGAGGATATTTGTCCGAAAAATCGTGTGTAAGCTTGTCACAGGTGTGTATTGTTCAGTAAATGATTTGTAGATGTGTAGGCTACAATTAGTGTCTACTTTAATCTTTTTATGAGTAATTCAGTAAAATAACTTGTTAATGTTAATGAAACAAGTAGGAGAAGTAGATCTAGATACTGCAATAGGGTTTATGTTTTGAAACTTTCACACGATATCAAAGCATTGTAGATCAAGTTGATCCACCAGCAGAGCAGCTGAAGAAGATTGCTGCAGAGAAGGTAGCTGAAGCAGCAGAGTTCCAGAGAAGTTTAGCGCAGCACCAAGAGGACGCAGTCCCAACAAAGTCCACGCAGAGGCTGACACAGACCCAACTGAGTGACGCGAAGGCAGCACAGAGCCTTCTAGAGTGACGCAGGAGGCCAGCCAGTCTGCTCACGCATAGGCCAGCCAGAGGGACGCAGTCGAGTTTTTGAGGTTATTGTGTAGATTTGTCGTAGTCTAGAAGCAGAGCTTCGAATATTCAGAGGTTACTGGTGTGGCAGAGATTCTGTCGGTGCAAAATCGTGGCTAACAAAGGTGACAAGAGCGGGAGGAGAATATTTGCTCAGCAGATCTGCACCAAACAGATCTGAGATTCGATCAAGAAAGTGATCGTAGAGAACTGGTTCAGTTGTTTTTAGCGGAGGATCTCCAGAGGGAAATTAGTTGTCAGAGGGAGCAACTACTATAGAGGGTTTCTAATCACCAAGAAACGCAGATCCTATTTTTTTGTTGAGTGTTGCAGCAGAAAGAGGGAGAGGAGTGTCTATTCCGACATATTTGAGCAGAGATGGTTTCTCATGGACTGAGAGATTAGGACAGGTTGGACGGCATGTCCAACTTCGCTATTTGGAGGACCAGGATCCTAACAGTCCTAGATGACTACGGCATCAAGGACCATTCTGAGAATGTCCTAATTGTGCCTACCAATGCAGATCCTCTAAAGAAATTCAAGCAGAATCAAGCACAGGCAAAGCGCTTGATCATGGATGGAGTCAAAGATCACACCGTGGCACATATTGCCGCGAAGAACACGACAAATGAAATTTGGACAACTTTGGACACGATGTATCAAGGAAGCTCCATCCAAAAAAAAATGCTTCTAGAGAATCAAATGCAAAAGGGTGAGGAAATAGATTCCTTCCTCTTCAAACTTCAGACTGTCCGGGATCCACTGATTGCCATGGGTACGACTCCGGATGAGGGGATCTTGGTGAGGACTGCCCTGAATGCAGTCACCAAGGAATGGGAAACGTTTGTCCAAAGCATCTTGGGCAAGGCAGCGTTACCATCCTGAGCGGATACGTAAGCAATCCTCCATCATGAGGAAATCAGGAGATTTACCAAGAGGCAAAGCAATAGTAGCGGTACAATCAAAGTAAAGAAACAGGAGGAGGATGCAGCCCTTGCATCAAAGGGGCAAAGGCAGCAAGGGAAGAAGAAGAGGGACCTATCCAAGGTCCGGTGCTTTAATTGCAGTGAACTTGGACACTTCGCCAACAATTGTCCTAAGAAGAAGGACAAGGGATCTTCTGAATCCAAGGCAGCAGCAGCAAAGGCGGGCAATGGTAGTGACAAAGACATAGCCATGAGTGCTCATGAGCCATGTAAGTGGGGCAACATTGATCTGTAGAGCAGCTACAGATGGGGAGAGGCAGGATCCTTGAGGTGCCCAACTCTTGGATCACATACGAGCTACGGGAGCCTTAAGATAGTAGCGGGACAAGTAGAGCAATGGGTGCAAGAGATTACAGTGAAGTGGATTGCAGAGTTGGGACGTTGTAGATGGGAGCAACACAGTGCAGAGGCAGCAGCAGCGTAAGAGCAGCAGTGCAGAGGCAGCAGCAGCGCAGAGGCAAATGTGACTTCAGCAGAGCATAGGGAAAGTGCTCATGCAGTGCAAAGCAACAGCAGCGCAGTGGCTTCAGGGAGACAACACAGCGCAGCAGCCAAGGGAGCTTCAGTGATGAGGAACAACTCGACTAACTTGTATGTCAGTGATTGGGCAGGGGTCCTTCAGTTGCTTACTTCTCTGCAACTAAGTTGCAGTGCAGCAGTTAGCAGTGGCAGTGTTATAGGCAGCATGATGCAGCAAATTGAGAGGGAGTTGCAGTACGGATGTAGCAGTGTCAGTGGCAGTGAGATGGGCAGCAGTACAGAAAGCAGCAGCACAGTGGATGGAGGGCAGCAGGCCAAGCATCAGCAACGCAGAGGCCGATGCCAAGATTAGGCAATACTTGGTGTGGATGTATTGCTAGAGCACACTCCTCACTAAGAGGGAGTGTTGAGATTTTGAGTAGCATCAGGTGTGCTCTAGCCCTGAAATTTTGTGGACGAGATAAGACACACGAGACCTCCAAAACCGAGAAAGCATTTGGAGAAATTTCATCTGGTGTATGAGATATTCAAATAATCAATTTTTTTAATGAGGACCCTAAGTCTAACTTAGGGAATTAGAAAAATTAAAGTGAATTAATTAAACACACGTGATGAAATGTTCTAAGTGACGTGGATTAAGCAGTCTTTTAATCTGACCCGTCGATTAGAGATTAGATCACGGTCGTTGGTTTTCCAACGAGAAAAGTATAAGACAAAGGCTTGGGGTCAATTGAAGATACACAAACATTGCCAGAGCACTGAAGCTAAGTCGAATTTTTGGGTCAGGGTTTGCTGAGAAATTCGAAGCAAGTTTGCAGTGCAGTGGGGGGCAGAGATCGGCAAGGGATGATCTGATCCAAGGCCGAGAATACCGCAAGACAGAGGGGCAATGAGTACCAGTCAACACAAAGCCAACCAGGAGGACGCAGTTCAGCCAACACCACATAGAGTATTGCACAGAGGTTGCGTAAGCCCAGCCAAGGTGACGCAGACCCAGCCAGCGCAGCGCCAACAGAGGTGACGCAGACCCAGCCAGCGCAGCGCCAAGGAAGCGCAGCACCAGTCAGGGTGACACAATGGGGACGCTGGCCAGTGAGGGCTGACGCAGAGGCTGCAGAGGCAGCGCTGAGGATTCCAGTGGGCCAAAAGGGGCTTGTGATCTGTAAATCCCGTTTGAGGGGGTGATATAGCCATATCTTCTATCTCCGAGTGAAAGGTACAAACTACCGTGTAATTTCTCTGTAGGGCCAACCATGTCTGGTGCCCAGAATGTTGTATTTAGATTCTGCATAATAATATAAACCCTCTAGAGTTGCTGCACCGGTTTTCCTGCATTGGGTTTTCCCGGGGACATTTGTCCGAAAAATCGTGTGTAATCTTGTCACATGTGTGTATTGTTCAGTAAATGATATGTAGATGTGTAGGCTTCAGTTAGTGTCTACTTTAATGTTTTTCTGAATAATTCAGTAAAATAACTTGTTAATGTTAATGAAACAAGTAGGAGAAGTAGATCTAGATACTGCAGTAGGGTTTCTGTTTTGAAACTTTCACACTCCACAACTTCAACCTTGATGCAGCTTCACAGCTTCGATGCAGTTTCACAGCTTTGATGCAGCTTCAGAATTTTGTAGCACATGAGAGAGAGAGAGACCCAAAACTTCGATTCTAGCTTCCTTCTTGAACTTCGCACTTTTTCTGCTTCCAGCTACTGCAATTCGAACTTGTGAGAGCTGTGCATCCAAATGAGTCGAGTTGCTCCAATATATAGTGAGTTTGTGAGGTCGAATTCCCTTGTTGAGGCCGACTTGGTGGAGGAGGCCTAATTGACCTATTTTACATTAAAATAAATTTCTTTATTGAAAAATAGAACCCAAGAAGGGTCTTTTACATTATGACATGGACAAGGATATTGACATAAACCCTAGAAGCCTTCAATGGAGGCTTTGACCTAAAAATAATTGACCCAAGCATGAAACCCATGCTTTAATAAATCAATTTTTTTAATAATAAAATTTCTTTTTTCTTTCTTTTGACAAATACATTACATCATGACTCAAATATAATTATGAAGACCGATACTAGTTACATTCTTCAACAGTAATCTCCCTCATTGTTTCAACGTCTGGCCTTTGCCTTGGGAGCCTTCTCACAAGACCTACTAGATTTTGAGGCAACAGTCCACTCATGCATGCAAATAAAATAATCGAATGGTGTGCTCCTCCAAAATAAACCCTCCAAAAATAACAAGAGTCGCCACAACATCCTCTAAGAAGAATCTCAAAAAATAGAAAAGGAGACCATCTACATGAATGTTCAATCCACGCATGTGGCCCTCCAAGATGAACACACTCTCCAAGAAATCCATCCATAACAACCTCCAAAAAGAGGTGAGACTACTCTCCAAGAAAAGTAAAATAATGCCAAGTGTAGCTAAAATAATCATCTTTGACCATGAAACAATGAGGTATTGATTTTTGGGAGCATTAGAAGTGCTCTGAGTCTCAAAATTTGTGGAGAGGCTTAGGCACATGTTATCCAGAGAACCCAGAAATCATTTATGAAAATTCCACTCAGAATATGTTTTAGGAGACCCTAAGTCTAAACTTAGGGAAATTAAATAATTAAAGGATATTAATAAAACAGAGTGTGAATCTTCTAGAGAACATGGATCAAGTCAAGTTATAATCTTAGACGTTGATTAGAGATCTAATCTCCATCGTTGATATCGCAGCGGAAGACTATAAAGGAAAGCTTGAGGGTTATTTGGAAAGAACACATGCAGATACTTAGTTTCCCAAGTAAATCGATTTTCTCAGTGGTTGAAGTTCGGCAAGAGAAAATTGATCCAAAGGGAGAGTTACAGATGGAGGTGAAACAGAGAGGGTTCAGCATCAATTTTGGGTACAAGAGCAGGTGAAGCGGTGAAAGGAAGAGGCAGCACAGAGGCAGGAAGGGAACAACGCTGAAGGGTGACGCAGTTCTGCGCAGTGCCCACGCAGAGCCAGCGCAGTGGTAACGCAAGAGGCCAAGGAGGGTCCTTACGAGGTCATTTCTCGTCAGGAAATTTGTGAGAAATTTCTCAAGTGTTATCATAGAGAATTTCTCTTCATTACTGTTGATTGTAAATTGTACAAGAAGATTTTTGTTGAAGACTAATAGAAACCCTCATTTGCTGCACTGGTTTTCTCGCATTGGGCTTTTCCGGGGACAATTGTCCAAAAATCTCTGTGTAATTCTTGTGCTGGTATTTCCTTGTATTTTGCTCAGTAATTGTATGGTGAAGTCTACATTTGAAATTGTTTCAATATTTACTGAAGATAATTCTGTAAATAACTTATTTTTGAATAATATGCAGAACAAATAATATCAGATATTGTAGTAGGATTTCAAGTTGAAATTTTCACATGGTATCAAAGCAAGGTTGGACAAGGTAGCAGGAGGATCTACGCTAAAGGGAACTCGTGGTGCTACTATAACTGCAAATCGTTCTCCTGAGAGGCTTACGCATTCCTTCTGTTGAAGCTGCTAAAAGGAAAAGCATGAAGCAGATGGAAGATAGCATTATTTCAAAGTTGGCCTCAAGGCTGGAAAAGGAATGTGCATGTTTATCTAGCTCTGCATCATCAAATGATTGGTATATTGATAGCGGGGCTTCAGCCCATATGACTGGAGAAAGAGATCATTTCTCCAGCTATCAAGAGGAAAGGATGGACTTTCAAATTACGATGTGAAACAAGACAAAGTGTACCCCTGTAGGAAAAGGGACCGTAGCATTTCAGACAGAAGCGGGAGACAGTCTCCGAGCCACAAATGTGTTGCATGTGCGAGGTATGGGAATGTATTTACTTTCAGTGTCTCAATTGGAGGACAAGGGATATGATGTTTACTTTATTGGAAGGAAAGTCTATGTCAAGCATCCAAGATGGAAGAAGAAAGCTCAGATTGGAACTCGAAGCAACAGACTATACAAGTTGCAGTTTGAGCCTCTAATGGCTTTGGTAGGCAGCAATCTAAGTGGCGAATCAGATCTGAATGAGCTATGGCACAGATGAATGGGGCATCTACACCATGGAGCTTTGACAATGCTCAAAGAAACTGTTACACGAGTTCCAGTCCTTAGCACCAAGCATGATGACGTGTGCAGAGTGTGAGTACTAGGGAAGTACACAAAAGCAACAATAGGGCGAAAAGTGTATTGGGACTAATACATTCAAATATCTGCCGACCAATGTCCACTACTGCTCTTAGTGGAGGTAAGTACTTTGTCACCTTCATTGATGACCATTCCAAGAAGACTTGGATTTACTTCTTAAAGACTGAGGATGAAGTCTTTGATCGGTTCAGGGAATTTAAAGCTATGGTAGAAAACGTGACCGGGAAGAAAATCAAAGTATTGTGTTCAAATAACAATGGGGAATATACTGATAAAGAATTCACATATTTCTGCGCAAGGGAGGACATCAAGAGAGAATGGACCGCTCCTTATAATCTGGAGCAATATGGAGTTGCAAAACGGTAGAACAAGACTATTGTTGGGGCAGCGAAGGCAATGTTGTATGACCAGGATCTACCTATATTTCTATGGGTAGAAGCATGTAGCACAGCGGTATATATCAAGAATAGGACCCCTCCATTAGGCAAGACAACGCCCGAGAGTGTCTTCATGTTGGAAATACTGAAAGGGGGGTGAATCAGTATTTATTTTCAATTGCTAATTTTACCAGTTAGATCACTTATATTTAGAACACAAAATAAACAATGATGGAATATATACTATTATTAATTTCTTCTTTATAATAATTAAAGTACAATAATGATATAGGGCTCCAACCTTAGATGAAGACTCCAATCTTCTAGGCTCTAACCTGTATTGTGCCAAGCACCGACTTGGTCTTTCCAAGGCTCCAACCTTGTCAATTTGAGGCACCAATCTCTAGGGCCCCAACCCTATCTTCCAAGGCTCCAACCTTGTCACTTTAAGGCACCAACCTCTAGGGCTCCAACCCTATCTCTGGTACAACCTCCAACCTGGTCCCTTGAGGACTCCAATCCTCTAGGGCTCCAACCCCATCTTCCAAGGCACCGACCTTGTCTTTATGAGGCTCCTACCTCTTGGGCTCCAACCCACAACTTCACTTCGTCAAAATATCTTTGGTTATTCTTCACAGCTCCCAAAGTCTTCTTCAACGAGCCCTGACAATCCTCAACAATGCCTTCACTTACTCTCCACAACACCTCATCAATGACAACCTTGATCTCTTAGAAGTTGTCACCATTGCTCTTCGTCGTACCCAAGAAAAGATCTCCAAATCACCTCATGATGATATCATGGTCTTCAATGATATCTCCAACACCTTCAAGGCGTCTTCGATAGGCAGCCCATGTTCTTGAATAAGATGTCTTCAACACAATGTTCCAAGATTGCCATGATGCTTCAATACTCCTGCTCCAAGGGTTCTTCAATGACAATGCTTAAAGATCTTCAATGACTGCTCTAAAGATGCTCCAGCGTCTATTATCTTCAAGTTTCACAAATAATCAAAATACCTTTCAATGCTTCAAGGATGTTTGCTATACAGATTGCTTCAAGGTCCACTCAAAACATATCCCCAAGACTTTCATGTCTTTAATTTTTTAATGTAATCTTCAGGTCAAATAGGCTTCACAAGATCTCTAAAGTATTGTGCTTCCAAACTTCCAAAGAATGTGTTTCCAAGGTCATTGGTTCACTGGTCCAAAAAGAAAATTATCTTTGTGCAAGTTTTATCCCTTTATAGGTTTGGAAAGAATATGTTCTCCACAAATCAAGGTGTAGATGGTCTCCACAGGTAAGTCTCCAAACAATCCAAAATATTGACTTCAATAAAAGGTCTAAGTTACTGAGGTATCACTGCAATCCTTAATGCAACCGAGCCACAGGTCTGTTTGCTGCAATCTGGTCACTTGACAGCCTATCCGAGCCTCTAAAAACAGGCTTGTTTCTCCTTAAGACAGGTCCGAGTCTCCTATATTATAGTTTTGTCCTTTAGAAAGTGATATGAGCTTTACTATGAGATTATCCACAAGCTAACACTTCGTATTCTTCAATAGTCCCCTCAACCGAGCTGCTACAGGCTTGTTTTGTTGCGAACTGTAAAGAAATCCCCAAAACAGTGATCTTAAAAGTCCTCCTCAACCTTCTTTTTGAATTGTTCTTCTTGTGGTATATGTCTGTAATTTTTGACCGAAAATTGGTGATTAAAATGAGGATCTGCAGTCTTATATTTATAGTGGTTCGTCTTTATGAAAAGACCCGTCTGTTGGGCTAGAGTGTCGACATGAAGGAACTGAGCATATGTCGGCTAGGCCTTAAAAAATATTATTTTTAAACTTGAAATTCATTTTCTCACAAACTATTGGGAGTTTTGGGGCGTGTAAGGGCTCATTGGAAAGAGGAAAAAATCCTCTTTAAGATGGTCTAGGTCCCATTGAGAAAGGTTGCCTCTAAGGTGGTGAAAAACATTTTTCTTTGTGGCTGTCCTTAATTTTTCTATGCAGAAAGTGAATAGGACAGCACAGCTTCTCCTTTGTTTGCATTGTTTGGCTTATCAGTTATAGGATCATAGTGTCATCATGTAGGACATCCAGGTCATCATGATAGTATCCAGCATCCATATCATCATGAAGGTATAGCATTATGTATTTAATAATAGTGCAGTAATATGTCATAGTGCAGCATCATTAGGAAAGCTTCGAGGTAGTCTTCCAGCCATCAAATGAGATCTTCCACATCATCATCTAGTCTTCCAACCTTCATCAAGTGTATGACTTCATCAAGTATCATCCAAGTGTATGAAATCATCATATGTCATCATCAAGTATCATTCAAGTGTATGACATCATCATATGTAACTGGTTAAGATCTAGATCATAAAGTGCATGCAACATTAGATCAAGTACTTAGGGCTTCTTTGACTTCTTTGTGACTTGACATCTTCATTGATAGTATCCTAGTCAACCAAGAGTCATGGCATCATCATCTAGAACCAAGCTTCTCAAGAATATTGACATCTCGATCAATGCCACATTGACATCAATGACAACCTTGATTAACAATCTCCCCCTTTGTCATTGATGGCAATATTCTTGCCCTTCTAATGTCTCTCCCCCTTTGACATCAATGGCAAACGAGGTGCCCAAATACTCCCCCTGTCAAGCTGCTTCTTTTCTTCATGAATTGTAGTCCTTCATAGGTATGTTACTCCCCCTGCCATGGTGCTTTTTCTTCTGGCAATATGTTTCATGATAGATGTGTTTGTATTTCTTCATGTGATGTACCATGTCCCCCTGTCTACACAAATTCCTTTAGCTCATGAAGGATTTCTCACCTTGCTTGATCAAGTAGAAGGCATCATCATAATATCATGTTTTTCTTCAACGGAGTTACTTCCGAAAGATGATTTATCAAGATTGTCCATGTGTAACTCATCAAGGATTTCATAGGGCCCACTCACGGATCACTTTCTGCAAGAATACTCAAGAATCACAAACTCCCCCTAACTATATGCATGGTCTCTTTTTGGCAGGGTTTCACCATCAAATACTTGGAATATCAAGGATGACTTCATCTAGTCAACAACATGTGTTGTTCGCTGGAGTGTTCAAGAGACTTCTGGATTCAACTTGTTTCCTTCTCCATACTTGTGTAACTTTCTTCTTTGGCATGGTTCTAGCTTGTGCATGGGGCCAAGTCAAGTTACAATCACGTGCCATATGTCCAATGTTATGGCAACTGAAGCACTCTATCTTGTTCATGAAAAAGGAATCATGACTTCTTCTAGCAAAATTGCTTCGAGGAGATTGATGGGGATCATTATATTTGTCTTTGTGATATGCCCGACAATATTTGCCATGTGCCCAAAGTTTGTACAAGAATAGCAATATCCAAGAAATATACTTTGGTACCTAGGAGATAAAGAGTTCCTTGAAGTACTTTTGAAGTCTTTTTGCCTTGGGATTCTTTGATGATATTCATTGCCTTTTGTATTCTTGACACCATATGCAAGTCTCCTTGTAGTAGAATTTCTTCCGTTGTTTTCTTGATTCTTCTCCTTGCCTTTGTTGGAACTGGGAGCATCAACATTTCTTTCTAGGTTCCTCACATCTTTGTTGTTTGAAGCATTATCATTCTTGCTTGAGGATTCACCTGCATAGCCAAGACCTGATTTATCAAGGGGAGACCTTTGCTGACTTAGGATGTCATCTAGTGTTTGAGAGCTTTTCATGTTTTTATTCAGCAATTCAACTTCCTTTTCAAGAAAGACAATTTCTTCTTTCAACTTTTCACAATCTTCATCTTTCATAAGTAGTTGCTTCTTCATTTCTTCCATCATCCTTGTTGCTTCATGTGCTTCGATTTTAAGGGAGATGATATTTGATTTCATTATGAAGTTTAAATTTATGTAGATGTTCTATGCTTGATGCAACTTTACTTTTCACTACAACGATCACATAAACAATCAAGTAAAATGTTGATAGAACATACCAGTGGATCTACAGAAGACAAACCAGAAACAGAAAAATGTGGTGGTGCGTTACGGCGGTCAACAGGATGCTTCAACCAACAAAGTCTCCTTGGTCAGCCAACCCAGCATGTGTCACATCAACCCTCAAAACAGCCACACGGTCAACTCAAAGTCAACCCCAGAAAAGTCAACGTTGTCCAGAAAAGTCAACACACAATAGCAACAAGAAAGTCAATGCAACTCGGTCTTCGATCAACCTTTTGACCTCGGTTCTTGTGCCAATATGTACAACCTTCCAAAATCAAAGTCTCTACCAATTTTCAGCCTATTTGGACCATGCATTGACCAAAGTCAACGCTGGTCAAACTTGCGTGGAAACCCTAGCTACAGTAAATTCATCCAAACCCTAGCTGCAGTGAATTCGTCCTTCTTCCCACGTGTGAACAGAAACTGCTTTCAAGGAGCTCGTACTAAATCAGAGGAGGAGATGATGTGTGAGGATGAGATGAGTGAAAAAGTCCTCCAATGTTGACTCTATTTATATCAATCACTGAGGTGTGTGACACATTTGCTGGGGGTGTAAAACCTTTAGGCCGACCTGCACATATTTGAAATTATTAAAAATAAATTCAAAATAAATGTTCTGCTCATCAGATTAAGATCAATTTTAGATCGATCTTACACCTCTCCGAAAGAGGAACCCAATACAAATATTGGTATCTTCATCTGAGCATCACAACATGGAGTTTGGACCTAGTTGTCCAATTTTAACACTCCCTCTCAACTAGGGAGAACTCCATTCACTTGTGCAATCAAACATCGTGCGTCATCCCGCCGTAACTTGCTTTGCTGGCCTCTTTAATTCAAAACAGAAGTGGGTCAGTCACAAAGACATCATTGTGAGGATGAGATGAGTGAAAAAGTCCTCCAATGTTGACTCTATTTATATCAATCACTGAGGTGTGTGACACATTTGCTGGGGGTGTAAAACCTTTAGGACAACCTGCACATATTTGAAATTATTAAAAATAAATTCAAAATAAATGTTCTGCTCATCAGATCAAGATGATCTTTAAATCGATCTTGCACCTCTTCGAAAGAGGAACCCAATAAAAATATTGGTGTCTTCATCTGAGCATCACAACATGGAGTTTGGACCTAGTTGTCCAATTTTAACACTCCCTCTCAACTAGGGAGAACTCCATCCACTTGTGCAATCAAACATCGTGCGTCATCCCGCCGTAACTTGCTTTGCTGGCCTCTTTAATTCAAAACAGAAGTGGGTCAGTCACAAAGACATAATTCCCCGGCTGACAGATTCAGCCCAGAGGTCCGAAACCTCTATCGGACTCACAAAGAGTCTCATACCAACCCGAAGTTGGTTTACCTGACCCGAAGTCAGTAAGAGGTCTGAAACCTCACTTGGACTCAAGAGAGTCATATATACTAACCCGAAGTTAGTCTCACTGACCTGAAGTCAGTTGGAGGTCCGAAAACCTCACATGGACTCAAAGAGTCACATACCAACTCGAAGTTGGTTTATCTGACTCGAAGTCAATAAGAGGTCTGAAACCTCACTAGACTTGATCCCAAATAAAGTGGTTGGACACGTGTCATCCTAGATAGAGAGTACGACAATCTCTGATGCGTCCATCAGTCTTTGCTACTAGTCTCTAGCTTTTCCCACCTCATTGGCCAAATGAGAGGTACTTCCCATGAGTCCAGAACTCAAATGGGTAGGATGCATACGAGGCACAAATCATGAGAGGCGAACCAACTCAATCATCACGATGGGGCCCAAGCACACCAACAAGGTTCTGCAATCCTAGCCCTGTGGTTGCTTATAGCTCTGAGAAGCTATCCCAAAGCCCCCCAGAGCTCCCAGAGCTCATAGTCCAACAGGACCCTCAAAATAGGGTCATTCCACAATTCCAAGATTCTCACGAAAGGTTAGGAACATGACCTTCTCCAAGGGCATAGTGAGAATATCCGCGACCTGCTCATCAGTTCCTATGATCGAGCCTTACGGCGCTTCGCTATACTATATCCTGGATAAAGTGGTACCAGCCATCAACATGCTTAGATCGATCGTGGAACATGGGATTCTATGAGAAACGAATCCCCCTCTAGTTATCACAAAGGATAACGTTGGCATCTAGCACATGCTCGAACAGCTCACTGAAGAGCTTTCGCAACCAAGTGACTTCACAACAGGCCATACATGTTACAATGTATTCGGCCTCTATGGTGCTCAAGGCTACCGACTTCAGTTTCCTGCCCGAAGCAGATCTATGTATGAAGTAGCATCCAGATGTGCTCTTGCGATCCACCACACTACCAGCCCAATCGACATCAGTGTAACCAAGGAGTGTCATGCTCCTGGCAGTGTGTCTCAGCCCAAGGTCTATCGTGCCCCAAAGATATCTCAAGAGTTTCTTGGCACCAACCCAGTGAATGTTACGATCAACCATGTGTTGACTCAAAGTGTTCACTACAAAACATATATCCGAACGGGTGTTCACTAAGAACATCAGGGCCCCTACGAGTTGACAATACGCAGTAGGATTTGTCAATACGGGCCCAGCAGCATTGCCACTCAACTTCTTGAAGTTGAGCTCCATCAGTGTCGACATGGACTTGCAGTCCACCATACCAAATCTTTCCAGAAGCTTCACAATGTATTTTCCTTAAGAAAGGAAAATCTCGCCAGGTCTCTACTAGACCTCCAGGCCTAGGAAGTAGTGCATCAATCCTAGGTCTTTCATCTCAAACTTAGCAGCGAGCTCCCTCTTTCACTGATGAATCAGAGGGTCAGCACCTGTCAGGAAGAGGTTGTCCACATAAAGCACCAGAATGAGAGGCTTCTCTCTATGAACCTTGAAGTAAAGGTTCGGATCAACATTACTACGAGTGAAGCCCAACTTCATCAAGTAGCTATTTGTCCTCTCGTACCAAGCTCTGGGTGCTTCCTTCAACCCATAGAGGGCTTACTTCAACCTGCAGACATGGGTGTCCTGATCCTGGACTTCGAACCCCAGAGGTTGCTCCACATACACCTCTTCCTCTATCGCACCATGCAGAAGTGCGATCTTCACATCCATATGATGAAGACTCCATCCTTGCGTAGCAGCAAGGGCTATGATAGATCAGATGGTGGTCACAGGTGCAAATATGTCATCATATTCTATGCCTTCTTTTTGAGAGAAGCCACAGGCAACGAATCTTGCCTTGAAATTTTCAACACTTTCATCAGATCCATGCTTGATCTTGTAGAGCCATTTTGAGGTGACAACTGCTTTGTCCTCCGGTCTAGGAACCACATCCCAGACATCATTCTTCATTATGGACTCATACTCTTCGTGGATAGCATCCTTCCAGACTTGATGCTTTACGGCTTCCTCAAAAAGATCCAAGCTCGGATTGTACAATAGTACTCATGGCTGCTAGATACCCTTGGTATATACTTGGCTTCTTGCTTTCACGGAATGTCCCCCTTGGGGCCATATGTCCCTCAACATCCTCGAGAGTGTCCCTGAGCCATGATGATCTCTTTCCCAATGAAGGAGGTGGATCAATCAGGTCCATTGGTCCTTCAACATCAGGCATCGTCTCATCCTTCGGTTCCTCTTGATTTCCAGGCCTTGCTTCATGATCTTCCTCAGATCTCAGAAGATTGACTACTTTCCTCAAGGAAGCATCTTGATCAAAGGTGACATCGTGGCATATCTCCACTTCCCTTTGACCAGGCACATAGAATCTATAGGACTTCGAAGTGTTAGCAACCTATAAATATAGGATTCATAATTTTGACTAGACTGATGGTAATCTTGTAAATATGTACATACTTTGCCTTCTCCAAGTTGTATTCCCATATTATGTAAAAAATCAAAAATCAAAAATCAAAAAAGAGGGTAAAAAGTCCTAAAAGAAAGATCAAAGGACTTAGAAAAAATAATATACCTCAAAAAGAAAAAAGATGAATAAAACATGAAAGTGTGCAAGTCTAAATGCCACTACTTTTACCTTTTACAGTTGATTATGGCAGAGTGTCAATAAATGCCATAATCTATGATGAGTTAAACAGTTTGATCTTGACTTGTCATGTTTCAATTTCACTTGTTATAGATAGAGAACAAAGAATTGTCATACAGTTTAATCATGACAATTCAGTAGTTAGGTAGAGAATAAGTGAATCCAACAGTTTAATCCGGATTCCTGGATGAAATAAGTGTAGAATTAGATAGTTTTATTGCTTTCAGAAAGAATAAATGTTATAAAGGTTGCTAGCTCAAATGCACCTAATCAAAATGGAAGAAAAAATGTTAGTAGTTAAAATTGGGTAGGTAGAAGAAGGTGAGAAACATCATTGTAAATATTATTCACCAGGGCTGCAAATAACTGACTTCCCTTCCCCATAGCCATTTACCATTCTAAACTATCAGTCAAAAAGGCTCAAGGCATTTCCTTGACTTCTGTTGGGACCAGACCCAAGGCTCTATGGATGACTAGTTGAAAATGTTAAGTTGTTATATTAATCCCAAAAATCACATCATTTTCCATTCATGCATTCATTTCCATGAAAAATCATAAGTAAAAAATCTCGTTTTACTTAATGATACTCTAAATCCCCATTTGATTAATTCCCCACATTTCATGAAGTATAAAACCCTCAAAATGACATTTTATCCTAAGTAGAAGTGATGAAATTATCATAAATGCAAGTTTTGCTTTGATCTTCACTTTTATTGGTTATAATTGTATGTTTTGAGTATTCACTTTTCCCTTTCCATATTAACACCTAACATATTTTATTAACTCCTTATTAATTATCCTAGTCCTATTAATATAGTTCCCTTTTATTAAATAGCCTCAAAAACCCATTAATATAACTTTAAGCCAAAGTTTATTATCCCCACATGTTTAAATAAAAACCCACATTAAACCCCCTTTCGCTAAATATATCATTATATAAATATCCCGCCCTCTATGGTTATTAAATCGATTTGATTTAATTAACTATATAATAAAAATATACAAAAAATCATTAAACATATTTTATATATGTTTAAAACAAAAAAGTAATTCCCGAAGTTTAATTTAAACTAAACTTCATAACACTTATCCCTCTGTTAATTTTTCCTTTCCCGACTACCCTTAACCCAAGGTTAAAACTATAACCTTATCCATTTTCCCCGATACATATCCCTTTACCACAATCTTAACCTTGGGTAAAGCCCCTTTTACCAAAGTCCTAACCTTTGTTAAAACCCTTTAATACCCCGCCCATCCACTGTATTCAATGTATAAAATATGTTTATACATAAAACTTTAACGAATCCCTCCTCACCTTCGGGTTTAATGTTAGCCTTCAGATCATTCTAATCCTTTTGATCTAACGGTTTAAGATGAGCACGATTAACCAATCCCCAGGCCCCATTCTTCCCAATCACATTACATTACAGTCATTAGATCCTCAATAACTTTTTAAATCCGACGCTCCACATTTAACCCGGTAACTCATTGTCCCTGTCCCCACCATCCTTATCGCGCTAAACACCCACCGTAGATCCATTACTCATCAGATCTATGGCCAGCATTCAAAGCCCCGTCCCCACTGCATTTACCCCGCATCTTTCAGCCAAATCCTGACCGTTCGCATCTCGGAGCTAGATCCGACGATGCATATCAAATATCGCACGACTAAAATAATCATCCAATGTTTTCAAAAAATCACGCAATAAAAACTGTTTCCCGATACCACCCGCTGCGGACGTGTCAACATTTCATTTGATCGCGTGCAAAAAGCGAAATACAGCTTACCACCACAAAGTTGCACAAAAACCGCCCGGTCCAAATTAAAACCACTCCCGCCATTAATAGCATTCCTACAATAAATGTGATTAAATTTTGATTAGACTTAAGGTTTTATGCCTTAGTTTTGCACTATTTTCATCATATTTCACGCATTCACCATTCAAACTACTGAGAACCCTTTGCAAAGCCTCTCGGCGCCATTTTCGAGTCTTCTCTGGACCTGTAAATCATTTTTTACTCTGAAAGTTGTTCCCGAGAATCTCCACAACCTCTGCGAGCCAAATTCAACATAATTAAAGATTGTTGCAGACCAGTAACTCCTTGCGACCACAAATCATACCTTTTACAAGTATTTTTCACCATTCCAACCTAAAAAAATCCTTAAATTCCAAGGAAAGTAAGCTAATTGAACTGCCATTTACTATAGAAAGCTGAAGAATATGAAGATTCCCACTGCTGAACAGTGGCAGGAATTCACAGATCTGATGTGAATTTGACAGATGAAGAGCAAGAAAATAACAAGAAGAAACTAGATTTTACTGTTACCCCAGGGTGAAAAATCAGTGTCAAAGAGTGTCAGTTGTCAAAGTGTATCAGTAAAAACAAGAGTTACTACTGGTTATTTTTAATTTACAGCAGTAAACAGTGAAGAAACAAAGTAAAAGAGTATAAGAGCAGAACGTGAAAGAGGAGGAGTACACTACAAGTTATCTTCCACAAGATAATGTCCCAATTGCCAGCAACACTTCCAGCTAAACAAAAATCAGTTTGAATAGATAAACTGTTCTATTTTTCTTGTAAAAGAGGACAGCTTGCCCATCTGTTTTGCAGTTGTCCCTCTTCTTAGTTAATAATTCCTATTTTCTCTTGAGATATTCTCTCAAACTTTTGAGATATTTTGTAAACAATTTACTTGTATAAATACTTCATGCTTTGAAATATTTTGTGTGGAATAAAATTATAAGACTACTATAGACTTTTTTGTTGAAACATTGGGATTTTATGTGAGTTAAGTTGAAGCAGCAGGCTGGAAACTGAAGCAAATAGACATCATAACTAATGTCCTCGTGCTGATTAGATGAGTATTGTATCTTCCAGTTTTCATTGTTTATTTCTTTAAGTTTCATTAATACATCTTGTGTTATTTTCCATCTTAAATGAATAACTAGGAAAGGTATTACAGAATCAATGTAAAAAGCTCTCTGTTTTTTACTCGTTTTCATGTTTATGTTTTCTGCTGATTTCCAGACTTTAGAATTCTTAATTGCTCTTTAGTCTCGTTTGACTTCATTTTCCCTCTTCCTTTTCTGTGATCTAAGGATTCTTAACTGCCCTTAGTCCAGATCATACCACTTCATCAAAATAGCCTTTTTAAACCCTCTAAAGATCATCTATCTTGCCCTTAGTATATTTGTTCTTTTGACCTTAGTTTTCTAGTCTTGTTTGCTATAAATTTGACTCCATTGCCCAATGGTTAGGTAGATTTTTCTATGGTTTCCCTTATAGTCCTTTATTCCTACCAACATTCAAAAAATCAAACCAAATTGTCCACTCATAGCTAGCCTAAAACCCATTACAAAACAAAGCTAAATCTTAAGCAGAGATCCCTCTCCAGAACTCAGGAAGGCTAGATCCTGAATTCTAAAAGAGGTTCTTGGTTACCCCTGGTTTTCTTTAACTATAAACCAAAATCCCACGACCTAAGAATTACTAGGGTGATAACACGAAGTTTCGCTATAGCCCACAAACATTGTGATCTCCCTCTTGATGTTAGCTCCTCTGCAAAAGTTCTTGAATTCGTTCGTCTCATATTCAGTGCCATTATCGGTCTGTCGGATAACATCTCATGTCATTGCTCCCAGTGGACTTCCTCCAACCTGGTAGAGTGTATCAATTCTAGCCCAAATGTGATAGCTTCCTTGAAGCTCTTCTTCCACATGCGCACCTTTCCATCAGTGAATGCCACATTGAAACCTTTGTCTTCCATGGCTGATATAGACACGAGGTTCTTCTTCAAATTAGGTACATAGAGTACATCATGCAAGTGGACTTGACCTTGATACAAGTGGAGGGTCACAGTCCCTGTCCCTTTCACGGGATATGTGGCATTATCTCCAGGGATAATTTCCAGATTAGTATCCTTCTCAACCATATCAAAGAGTGCTTCCTTGAACCCAATGATGTGCCTTGAGGCACCACTATCTATCAACCAAACATCCATAGTGTCGGGTGGAGATGCAACAGAGAGGGCAGATACAAGAATGTATTCATTTCTTTTATCAACAACATGTGATTCCTCATACCTGGAATTTCTTGACCTTTTGAAAGGTTGATCATTTCCACTGGAGGGAGCCTTCCTCTTTCCCTGGAACTTGTTGTTCCTTTGATTGTCATCCCTTCGGTTGTTGTTGTTGTCGTCATCATCAGGAGAATCCTTCTTGAAAGGGCATTCTCTAGCATAGTGACCTGGCCTGTGACAAGTGAAACACTTGCCCTTCTTTCCTGGGGTCCCTGATTTTCCTTTGTAATTTGGACCACCAAAGTTCTTCTTTCTAGAATGAGCAGCGTATGCAGCATTTCCTTCATTTCCATACTCCTTCATTCTTGATTCTTCTTGAACGAATCTTGACAGTACTTTGTCAAAGTCAGGTATCACATTATTATTTAGAATGGTAGTGTTGAACACATGCCATTCGGACCAGAACCCTCAGTGCGGTAGGTGCTGTCTCTCGAGTGACTCTTCTCTCCCAAATACTTGTTGATTATTTCTTGATCTCGGTCAGCTTCAGAAAGTATGATTGGACAGACTCATCCCTGCCCTTCTTCATATTCTTCAATTGATTCTTGAAGAATAGTACTTGATTTGCATTGTTGGCCTTGAACATGAGGACCAACTTATCATACATCTCTTTGGATGTGCCCAACTCAAAGATGTAGGCCACCAGACTTTTATTAATGGATTCCTTGATCATCAGCTTTGCTTTGATCTCCCCCTTTTTGTACTTTGTTTTGGCAGTGGCAGTAACAGTGGATGGAGGTTCTTGGATTTTACCCTGCACATAGTCCATGACATCTTGGTCTTCCAACTGAAGATCCAATATCATCTTCCTTCCCAGTCAACTTGTCATCCTCCTTGAAGCCATAACTTGTTGAACCCATTTTTCTTAGATGGTGATTGCTATAAGTTAGGGCTTGTCTTCACCTCGGCTCTGATACCATGTAAAATTATGTAGATGTTCTATGCTTGATGCAACTTTACTTTTCACCACAGCAATCACATAAAAAATCAAGTAAAATGCTGATAGAACATACTAGTGGATCTATAGAAGACAAACCAGAAACAGAAAAAATGTGGTGGTACGTTACGGCAGTCAACAAGATGCTTCAACCAGCAAAGTCTCCTTGGTCAGCCAACCCAGCATGTGTCACAACAACCCTCAAAACAACCACACGGTCAACTCAAAGTCAACCCCAGAAAAAGTCAATGATATCCCGGAAAAATTCAACATGAGGATAACATCAAAAAAGTCAGCATGCTTTCCGGTCTTTGCGGTCAACCCACTGACCTCGGTTCTTGTCTTTTGATATGCTGACCTTCAAAAAATCAAAAAGTCTCTACAATTTCACTTCTATTTTGAATTGAAATCAACGCCGGGTTCAGGTCTTCGATCGACACCTTTGACTTCGGTTCTTGTGCTGATACCTTTGACCGAGTCAGGGTGCTACCCAATTTCGACCTATTTGAATAATGCGTTGACCAAAGTCATTGCTGGTCAAACTTGCGTGGAAACCCTAGCTGCAGTGAATTTCGTCCAAACCCTAGTTGCAGCAAATTCTTCCTTCTTCCCACGTGTGAACCAAAATTGCCTCTAAGGAGCTCGTACTAAAATAGAAGAGGAGATGTGTGAGGATGAGATGAGTGAGAAAGTCCTCCAATGTTGACTCTATTTATACCAATCACTGAAATTATGTGGCCATCTGCTGGGGGTGTAAAACCTTAAGGCCGACTTGGACATATTCGAAATTATTAAAAATAAATTCAAAATAAATATTCTGCTCATTAGATTAAGATCAATTTTAGATCGATCTTACACCTCTCCGCAAGAGGAACCCAATACAAATATTGGTATCTTCATCTGAGCATCACAACGTGGAGTTTGGACCTAGTTGTCCAGTTTTAACATGAAGACTAGTACAAATTTCTTTGCTAGATTGCTCTCCATTTCTTCTTTTATTCTTGTAGCTTCACATGTTTCGGCCTTGAGAAGATTGATGTCTGATTTTAGTTTCAAGATTTCTTCATCCTTTTCATCAAGTTGGCATATCATGGTGTTTCTCTGCTTTTCTGCTTCATTAACTTGTCCTTCTATGAATGCCAAAGTTTCCATCACCTTCTTAGCTCCTTGCGCTTGTTTCCTCGCTTCTTCTAGTTGAGATATAAGAGAGGAGACCTCTTCCTTGTATTGACCAATCTCTACTTAAAGATTGTTCAAGTTCTTAAGTCTTTGTTCAAGGTGGCTTGACAAAGTTTCTTCCCTTTTCTTTGCCTTATCCAATCGATTTGTCATAGATATGACTTCTTCATGATGCTTTCTTTTGTTTTGATGAAATTCCTCTTTAAGTTTGGCAAGCTCCTCATCTCTTTCTTGAACTTGAAGCTTGACAATGCCAACTTCCTTCCTTGTCTTGTTTTGGTCACCAACTTGCACTTTCTTCTTAAGTTCCTTATTTTCCTTTCTCAACTTGTTAATCTCTTCCATGGAAGCCATAAGTTTATTCAGGAGATCTTCTTCAAAGTCTTCTTTTTTCTCTTCATTTTCTAGGTCTTCTTTAGCCTTGTTGTCATCTCTTTTATCTTCAACTTCCTTGACGGATTCTGGACTTATTTCTTGTTTTCCATCATCTTCTTGACTAGAGATCATGATCAATGCTCCTTTTGAGTGAATGATCATGAAGTTTTATGGGCCCCATATGCCTTTTGCTGACGAACATTTTTCCAAATTGGCCTTTATAGAATCAGGTAGCCCATTCAAGATTGCTCTCATTGCTTTTGTATTATACTCCTTGAATTCTCCTTCCATCATGCTATCAGTAATCACTGATTTCCAAACTTCAATGCCTTGAGTCTTTAAGAAATTCTTCATTCTTGCCTCCCATATATCAAAGTTTCCATTGAACACTAGAGCCTTCGCAAATTGATCGACTTCAATTTCGATGGTTGAGGAAGACACATCTTTAGGAGGATTGGAGACTTTCTTCCTTGGCTTTGCCATTTGTGTTCTAATGATCAACCTTCAAGCTGTTAGGCTTTGAGTGAAGGTACTGGCTTTGATACCAATTGCCAAATGCGGGGAAGGGAGGGTTAGAATACGGTGTTTATTTTTCAATTTAATTTCTAGTTGAATCACTTATATTTAGAACACAAAATAATGACAGTGGAATATATGCTATTATTAATTTCTTCTTCACGTAATAAAAAAAAGTGTAATAATGTGTTGGGACTCCAACCTAGATGAAGACGCAATCTTCTGAGCTCCAGTACCATGTAGCCAAGCACCGACTTGGTCTTTCCAAGGCTCCAACCTTGTCAATTTGAGGCACCAACTGCTAGGGCCCCAACCCTATCTTCCAAGGCTCCAACCTTGTCACTTTGAGGCACCAACCTCTAGAGCTCCAACCCTATCTCTGGTACAGGCTCCAACCTGGTCTCTTGAGGACTCCAATCCTCTAGGGCTCTGACCCTATCTTCCAAGGCACCGACCTTGTCTCTATGAGGCTCCCACCTATTGGGCTCCAACCCGCAACTTCACTTCGTCAAAATATCTTTGGTTATTCTTCACGGCTCCCAAAGTCTTCTTCAACGAGCCCTGACAATCTTCAGCAATGCCTTCACTTAGTCTCCACGACACCTCATCAATGACAGCCTTAATCTCTTAGAAGTTGTCACCATTGCTCTTCATCGTACCCAAGAAAAGATCTCCAAATCACCTCATGATGATATCATGGTCTTCAATGATATCTCCAACACCTTCAAGGTGTCTTCGATAGGCAGCCCATGTTCTTCAATAAGATGTCTTCAACACAATGTTCCAAGATTGCCATGATGCTTCAATACTCCTGCTCCAAGGGTTCTTCAATGAGGTTGCTTAAAGATCTTCAATGACTCCTCTAAAGATGCTCCAGCGTCTGTTATCTTCAAGTTTCACAAATAATCAAAATACATTTCAATGCTTCAAGGATGTTTGCTATACAGATTGCTTCAAGGTCCACTCAGAACATATCACCAAGACTTTCATGTCTTCAATTTTTTAATGTAATCTTCAGGTCAAACAGGCTTCACAAGATCTGCAAAGTATTGTGCTTCCAAACTTCCAAAGAATGTGTTTCCAAGGTCATTGGTTCACTGGTGCAAAAAGAAAATTATCTTTGTGCAAGTTTTATCCCTTTATAGGTTTGGAAAGAATATGTTCTCCACAAATCAAGGTGTAGATGGTCTCCACAGGTAAGTCTCCAAACAAACCAAAATATTGACTTCAATAAAAGGTCTAAGGTACTGAGGTATCACTGCAATCCTTAATGCAACCGAGCCACAGGTCTGTTTGCTGCAATCTAGTCACTTGACAGCCTATCCAAGCCTCTAAAAACAGGCCTGTGTCTCCTTAAGACAGGTCCGAGTCTCCTATATTATAGTTTTGTCCTTTACAAAGTGATATGAGCTTTACTATGAGACTGTCCACAAGCTATCACTTGGTATTCTTCAATAGTCCCCTCAACCGAGCTGCTGTAGGCTTGTTCTGTTGCGGACTGTAAAGAAATGCCCAAAACAGTGATCTTAAAAGTCCTCCTCAGCCTTCTTTTTGAACTGTTCTTCATGTGGTATATGTCTGTAATTTTTGACAGAAAATTGGTGATTGAAATGAGGATCTGCAGTCTTATATTTATAGCGATTCGTCTTTATGAAAAGACTCGTTTGTTGGGCTAGAGGGCCAACATGAAGGAACTGAGCATAGGTCGGCTAGGCCTTAAAAAATATTATTTTTAAACTTGAAAATTCATTTTCTCACAAACTAATGGGATTTTCGGGGCGTGTAAGGGCTGATTGGAAAGAGGAAAAAATCCTCTTTAAGGTGGTCTAGGTCCCATTGAGAAAGGTTGCCTCTAAGGTGGTGAAAAACATTTTTCTTTGTGGCTGTCCTTAATTTTTCTGTGCAGAAAGTGAATAGGACAGCATGGCTTCTCCTTTGTTTGCATTGTTTGGCTTATCAGTTATAGGATCATAGTGTCATCATGTAGGACATCCATGTCATCATTATAGTATCCAGCATCCATATCATCATGAAGGTATAGCATTATGTATTTAATAATAGTGCAGTAATATGTCATAGTGCAGCATCATTAGGAAAGTTTCGAGGTAGTCTTCCAGCCATCAAATGAGATCTTCCACATCATCATCTAGTCTTCCAACCTTCATCAAGTGTATGACTTCATCAAGTATCATCCAAATGTATGACATCATCATATGTCATCATCAAGTATCATCCAAGTGTATGACATCATCATATGTAACTGGTTAAGATCTAGATCATCAAGTGCATGCAACATTAGATCAAGTACTTAGGGCTTCTTTGACTTGTTCGTGACTTAACATCTTCATTGATAGTATCCTAGTCAACCAAGAGTCATGGCATCATCATCTAGAACCAGGCTTCTCAAGAATATTGACATCTCGGTCAATGCCACATTGACATCAATGACAACCTTGATTAACACTTCACAAGGATGAAGCCAGAGGTAAGTCACTTCAAGATTTTTGGGAGTGTGGCATATTGTCACGTTCCAGATGAGAAACAAAGCAAACTAGATCAGACTGCTGAGAAAGGGTATCTTGTAGGATAACGAGACATCTATGGCATATAGAATCTACATTTCGGGTAATAGGAAAGTTGTAATAAGGAGGGATGTGAAATTCATGGAGGATCGAGCCTTCAGAAAATCCCGAGAAATGCCTACTGAAGATCAGTCTGAGGATGCACCTCTTTTCTAGTGACAGCTGAGAGAAGATCTAGCAGATGGACAACCATCGGGGTCTAGCACTATGACCAGCACTAGTATTTCTTCAAGAGAAGAAAATCCAGATAGCTCATAGCCAGATGGGACAGCAGGAAGAAGAAATGATTGAGCCACCCACCACCAATGGCAGAATTAGCAGAGAAGTACAACAGTCGCTTAGGGATGCAGAGGAGTTTGTTGGGGCTCCTAGAACCAGGAAAAGGCATCGTAGACTACCTGACAGATATAAAGCAATGGTAGCACGGGTTGAAAACCCTCTAGCTTTCAGGAGGCCATATAGCATCATGTTTGGGTGGATGCCATGGTAGAGGAGTACAACTCTATCATGACTAATGATGTCTGGGAAGTCGTACCTAGACCACAAAACAAATCAGTTGCAGGTTCCAGGAGGATCTACAAGATCAAGTACGTTGTAGATGGCAGTGTAGAGAAGTACAAGGTCAGGGCCATGGCTAAGGGATATGCTTAAAACAAAGGGATAGACTACGAAGAAACCTTCGCCCCTGTAGCCAGATATACCTCTATCAGATCCATTATATCCCTTACAGCACAGATGGGATGGAAAATTTACTAGATGGACGTCAAGGCTGCATTCTTGAATGGGGTGATACAAGAAGAGGTTTACATCGAATAGCCAGAAGGCTTCGAAACACACGAGAAGAAGTCTCATGTATGCAGGCTGAAGAAAGCCCTGTATGGGCTTAAACAAGCACCTAGAGCATGGTATGGTCGAACAGATGGTTACTTACAGCAAATGGGATTTGTCAAGAGTGACGTTGATCCCAAGTTCTACTATCTCACGGTAGAGAATGTGCCTCTGATTTTGGTTTTGTAAGTAGATGATTTGTTTTTGACAAGATCATCTAGGCTCATCAAAGATTGCAAGAATAATCTAGCAGAAGAATTCGACATGAAGGATTTAGGGTTGATGCACTATTTTTTGAGATTGGAAGTTTGGCAGCAGAAGGGAGAGATCTTCCTTGGGCAAGGAAGATATGGTACGAAAATTCTAAAGAGATTTAGATTGTAGGACTGTAGACCCATGGCTACTCCAATGATTACAAATTGGAAGAAAATATATGCATCTAAAGATAAGAAGTGGACCCCGCCTTGTATAGGCAGCTCATAGGGTCTCTCATGTATCTGGTCAACACCATGTCAGACATTTGCTACGTTGTTAATTCCCTCAGTCAGTTCATGGTAGAACCAAAGAGGGCGTATTGGGCAACCACTAAGCACGTTCTCCGATATGTGCGAGGAACAGTCGGATATGGATTAAAATACACCCAAGGCGATGCTATCAGACTGCGTGGATTCACAGATGCAGATTGGGCAAGATGTTTGGTAGATCGGAAAAGTACCACAGGGTACTGTTTCAATATTGGATCAGGAATGACCTCCTGGTAAAGTAGGAAGCAGAAGTATGTAACACTGAGCACAGCTAAAGCTGAATATATGGCTGCTAGCATAGCTTCGTGTGAGGCCATATGGCTTAGAAAATTGCTCGTGAATTTATTCAGGAGGATGGAGGCGACCAGCAAAGCTCTCTGAGAATCCTATTTTTCATGATCGATTGAAGCACATCGACATCAAGTATCATTTTATCAAGGACTGTGTTCAGCGAAGGGCAATACAATTACAGTACATTCCCACAGGAGATCAGGTAGCAAACATTCTTACCAAAGCCCTAGGGAGAACAAAGTTTGTTCAATTCAGGGAAAAGATGGAGACGATTGAAAATCCGTTTAAGTAGCAAAAACGGATGAGGTAGCGCTTGAGAGGGAGTTGTAGTACAGATGCAGCAGTGGCAGTGGCAGTGTCAAGGGCAGTAGTACAGTTGCAGCAGCAGTGCAGGGGTTGCTGGACAGCTTGTTAGACATCAACAACGTAGAGGATGCTTTAGAGTCAGAGTAGTATGGAGTCGACAGGTTGTTAGAGCAGTTTCCTCGCTAAGAGGGAGTGTTGGTTTTTGGTAGCATCGAAAGTACTCTAAGTCTCAAAATTTGTGGAGAGGCTTAGGCACATGTATTCCAAAGAACTCATAAATCGTTTGTGAAAATTCCACTCAAAATATGTTTTATTAAAATAATTAATTATTTTAATGGAGATCCTGAGTCTAAACTTAGGGAAATTAAATAATTAAGGGTATTAATAAAACAAAGTGTGAATCTTCCAGAGAACATGAATCAAGTCAAGTTATAATCTTAGTCGTTGATTAGAGATCTAATTTTTGTCGTTGATATCTCAATGGAAGACTATAAATGAAGGCTTGAGGGTCATTTGGAAAGCACAACAATGCAGATACTCAATTGCCTAAGTAAATTGATTTTCTCAGTGGCTGAAGTTCGCCAAGAGAAAATCACAATCCAGAGGGAGAGTTGCAGGTGGAGGAGAAACAGAGAGGGCTCAGCATCAATCTGGGGTACAAGAGCAAGTGATGCAGTGAAAGGAAGAGGCAGCACAGAGGCAGGAAGGGAACAACATAGAAGGGTGATGCAGTTATGCGCAGTGCCCACACAGAGCCAATGCAGTGGTGACGTAGGAGACCAAGGAGGGTCCTTTCAAGATCATTTCACATCAGGAAATTTGTGAGAAATTTCTCCAATGTTATCATAGAGAATTTATCTTCATTACTGCTGATTGTAAATTGTACAAGAAGATTTTTGTTGAAGACTAATAGAAACCCTCATTGCTGCACCGGTTTTCCCACATTGGGTTTTTTCGGGGACAATTGTCCAAAAATCTGTCATTCTTGTGCTAGTATTTCCTTGTATTTTTCTCAATAATTGTAAGGTGAAGTCTGCATTTGAATTTGTTTCAATATTTACTGAAAAGATTTCTGTAAAAAACTTATTTATGAATAATAAGTAGAAGAAATAATATCAAATATTGCAGTGAGATTTCAAGTTGAAATTTTCACATGAGGAACGGGTACCTAGGAGAGGTGCACCCTAGAAGAATGTGCAATAGAGCCATCTCATCTAACCAAAAAATAATAACTTGTCCTTCGAATGAAGTGTGCCCTTGGAGAATGTGCCAAGAGTAATTACAATCCATGTAATGTCCCCGAGGGATTAATTAAACCAAGAGACGAAGTAGCCTATTGATCCCCATAGGCCATATTCCTTGATAAAGGGGAAAACCCCAAAATACCCAATGTTGGGCAAGTTTTGGGGCAATTGAGACAAAAAAGCCAAAAGTAGGGGCTTGGTGTGAACATCACTCAATTAATTAAAGAGAAAAACCCCCTCATGAAAATCTATAAATATAAGAGACTTAGAAGCACTTGAGGCATCATTGAATTGGATCATTTGTCTTTGTTTGTCTTTGAGCCTGAGGCTCTGAGGGTTTTAAGACCCCATCTTTCTTCTTGGACTAGTTTCGGTGGAGGTGATCCCACCCTACCTAGTCACTCTCCTTTATTTTTCTATTAGTTTCTTTGTTCTAGCAACAAGGTTTTTATTGGAAGGAGCAGCGAATTAATTTTAGGAAGATCTATAGCAAGGCAATACCTAATGCTACTGAAGCTGGACGAGTTCTCTTAGGTTCAATTATTGGATAGATCGAAATCTTCTTAAGTTTAGTTATCACGGGTTTCTCCCTCTATGGAAAAATCAAGACATCTTGAAGCAAGCCACAACTTCAAAGGCTAGAATAATGGATCAGAGGAAGATTAACAAGACGATCAAATTCCTTTTGAGGCAACATCCACCTGAGGCAAGCTAATTCGAATCTCTTCCTGAGGTCCTGCAAGTTTGTTTTGGGGTCAAATCACCGCAGAACTTTGGACAGACTAAGACTAAGACCCTCAAACCTGCTTTGTGGCAAATAGGAGAATTGTCTGAAGCAGACAACATATCTTGAGGCCGAGCAACCAATTTTGTGATAGATCGCAATTCCTATAGTGATCATGTGACAAACCGAAGTCCAGAAATGGTCCTGTAATAGTCTGAGGTTTCAGAAGTGTTTTTGTGGGTACATCTGAGTTGTTGAGGCTGAGCAAGGTAATTTGGAGCACTAGTCACAACCCCTAGGGTTTTTTAGGTTCATCCCACAGGTCTGAAGTCCTAAAAGCAAGTGCAGATCCAATATAGAACTAACGGGTTCCTAAGAAGGTATGAGGGTCTAAACTTCAACAGATCCAAGACTGTTGAGGTGGTCTGAGGTAGAGAACAAGCACAAACCTAAGGCCAGCTCAAGTATTTAAGTAGGCAGAATTTGTAAAATAATTATCAATCCGTAGATAAATTCAAACCTAAGCCATTATTATGCTACTGAACTTGTTAAACATTGTTTGGACTACATTTGGATTCCACTGGTTGATGGACTGTTGAATCGTATTGTTGGGAATATTATTATTTAAAGCCAACATTGTTAGTGAAGTTATATTATTTGTATTGAAATTATATTGTTTTACACGAAAGAAAAGAAATTGTTGTTGACACCCCTAGGTATTTAAGGAAACCTAGGGCAAAAATTTCCTTGCAATACTACAATGGTATCAGAGCTCAAACATCCTGCTCACTATGAGTGCATGAGCTGTGCATGCTTCCAGAGGATACGAGCAACATCACTATAAGAAAAAAAGAGGAAAAATCATTAGCCAACAATGGGAGATTGCACAAGGCAAGGGGATCAAGATCTTAGTATCCTACTAAATGCAATACTCTAATAGCAACAGCAAATGGCCAACGTGCTACTGGAGGGACAACAACATATGGCTCAAGCCATAAATAATCTTGGTAATAATGGCTATTTTTGAAGGAAGAAACAGCCATAACCCTGATTTCTCCAATGTTGTTCCTCAAACACACAACCGGGAAAACAATGGGGGGAACCCCAGACATTTACTCGCTCAATTTTTAAACCAACAGCAAACAGCGACCCAAGAAGCAGCAGAGCAAGAATAGGCTCTTTGATGAATACTTTCGAGAGTATGCAGCACTAGAAGAGAACACTCGAGCAGCCCTAACCTTCCAAGAATATAGCAACATCAGACATCAGAATAGACCTAGGGAACAACGGAATCTGGATTTGGCACGCAAGGTAGGAAAGTTTCCCATCCCCTAATGCTCAGTCAGGGTTTGCGTGCAAAAGTTGGACACTTATTTCCGACTCAATCCCATGCAGGAAACAAATGTTATTCAATTTTCCACGTGAATGGACTCGTTACTTTGGGACATGCAAACATCACTTCTTATGCAAACTTTATGTAGACATTGATAGATAGATTTGATCGAAAGAATCTAGATATACACTTCAGAGAACTGGCATAGCTCAAACAAACTAGATTGCACGAAGAGTTTATTGCAAATTTCGAGCGAATCGCAGTCATGGTGACAGACATATCCGAAGAACAATTAGTCATACTTTTCACAGAAGCATTAGTCGAACCCCTACAAGGTTGGGTCAAGGCATTCAATCTTGCAACCCTTCAGGAAATCATCAAGAAGACTTGAGATATGGGAGGTGCAGCACCAAAAGTGAAGGCCCCACCCATGCCACCAATCATTCCTAAGGACAAGGGCAAGAAGATATCTTTGAACAACGAAACTAAGAAGGATAGGCTAGATGAAGAGACACGAAACGAGCTTAGAAGAAAGAAGCTTTGTTTCTCTTACAAAGAGCCATGGGAAACAAGTCATCGATGTTTGGGAAAAGGTAAGATTCACTACATTAAAGTATTGGTCGATAGTGATAGTAAGAGCGAGACAACACAGCCACCGAGCAAGAAGCTTAGCATCTATGAAGAAGCACCAACCACAAAAGTAGTGAAGAAGCCACTTCCAAGAATTGAAGGAGGTACTATCACCACTCTCTTAGAAGTTAGGAGTTTGGAGCAACAAAGTTGTAGGCTTGTTGACTTGAGTTATAAAAAACACAAGAGGTATTGTAATAAAAATATATTATATATAAAATGTATAAGAGATGATGATAAAATGTTACAATGAGACCCTGCTTATAATGTTACAATGAGGCCCTACTTATATACCTACGCAGGTGACCTTTCATTAATGGGCATGTCTTTTAGACATGCCTTTTCACTAACTTAATGATTACTTACATAATCCCTATTTAACTATCAATAACTATATTTATTATATCTGTTATGAATTATATTCATAACATTGCCTTCCTCTCGAAAAGCTTTGTCCTCAAAGCTTAATTTTTCGACAATTTTTGTCACTTGAGATTATCTGCTTGGCATGTCATTGAGCACTGGTACCCCGCCTTTGTAGAATTCTCTCTCGTAATGTTGTTTTTGAAAACCTACGTTGCACGGGTTCCCGCACCCGGGGGTGGGGTTCCCGAACCCGCACCGGGTTCCCGCACCCAAGTACCGGATTCTCCGCACCCAAGTACCCTGAAGAACCCAAACGAACCGGGTTCTTCTCAGAAGAACCGGGTTCTTCAAAAAAAAAAATCGGGTTCTTGGGTTCTTTTGGTATGAAGAACCCATCGTTTGGGTACTTAGAACCGGAATTTCAGGTTCTTCAGGGTTCTTCATGAACAATTTTTTCAAATATATAAATTTTTTTAAATGATTAAAAATTAAAAAATTTAATTAAATTTTAATAAATATTAAAAATAAATTATAATTTAATAAAATAGAGTTTGTTTAGTCTTGAATCTTAAATTCTCCACCCTCTTCATTCCGCACGCTGCTTCCCATTCTTTCTCACCGCCCAGCATTCCACTACTCGCAAACGCAGCATTCTCTGCTATCGAACCGTTTTCCTCATCCCTCTTACGCCGCCGTAGCATCATTAACCCTGCAAATAAACGCACTTAGAAAACGAAGCGATCATCCCTCGAGCTCCATCCTTCTTCTGCCGTGGACGTTAACCTGCACAACAAAACGCACACAAAAAAAAGAGTGTGGCTTTCGACCTGCATAGTTTCTCTGCTACCGAGCCTTCAGATTCTGCTTTGCGTCGACATCGAGCTCCTCCTCCCGTCGCCCAACCTGAAACTCACGCAGATAAGAAATATCATATGTATGCGTTGATTTGTTTTGATCGGATTCATTTTGCGTGCATAAGGGTTTAGTATAGTTTAGGTTTAGATTTGTTAATTTTTAATTTTGTTGGTTTAGATTTAAATCTTAGTTTTTATTCATTCTGCTTTTGATAGCGTTAGTTTTAAAATAGTTTTATTTTATGATAGGTTTTAGATTTCGTTTTTTTTTAGTTTGACTCTTAGTTTTAGATTTTTTGGTTTAGTTTTAGTTTAGAGCGTTAATTTGGATATAAAAATTTTGAAAAATAAAAAATTATAAAATATAAAATTCAAAAAATATTTTAAATTTTTGTTCTTAGAGTTTGTTTAGTCTTAATTTTCATTAAATTTATAATTTATAAATTTAATTTATAAAATATAGTATTATATATGATATATAAATTATAATTTATAATTTATAATATATATTAATATAAAAATACCCAGACGAACCCACGCACCCTGTTTCAAAAAATGCCGTCCCCGTCCCCGTCCCCGTCCCCGCACCCGCACCCGCACCCGCACCCGCACCCACGTTTCCTGGCAACATAGTTGAAAACTAAGGCTTTTGTAACTTTTGTATATATATATATATATATAATTTTTTAATTTAATTAATTAAATTAATATTTTATATATATGTTTTTAATATGAATATATATAATTATAAATTTATATAATATATATATTGTATAACTATAGAGCATATAAGTTATGGAAACGTATATCCAACTTAACCTAACACACCATCCAAAGAAATGTTACATCTTATCGATCTGAATGGAGGTAATTGTCCGCCGTTTTAATTTGACCACTATATTTGGATTGCCAACGCTACCACCAATTTTTTTGTTACATCTATAAATGTTTGTAGATCAGGGGTTGGTTTTCCATTAATTTCAGCAGTGGAATCGCATGAACAAAGTCCATATCTGTGAACATGGCTGCCAAAAAACCGACTTGCAACATATACACCTTGCCCTTCTCGTAAAATCCCTAAGGCAACAATAGCCAGGTGTGGCTTCTGCATAGCACATCCACACCAACTGACGAGGTGCGTGGTTCCAAACCCATCTCTTACATCAGTGCCCACAAGAAGCTCCAATTCCTCACCATGGCGGAAAATTTTCAGTCTCAAATTTCCTTTCTGGCACCCATCCAGACGTTGGCAAGCATTCTCAATATCACGGTAACTGGTAATTGGTTCCTCATTTATCGCTAATAGCATGTCCCCTTGCGGGTATTTACCTTGGGCTCGTGATCCAGCAAAACAAGAGTATAATGTTAACACTTTTTGTCTTACAGGATCCCTTCTTGCTAATTTTATAGCCCACTCCTCTATTAATCCAAAGCCACGGGCCTTCAAAAATAGAAGTGAATAAAGTTCAACCCCTAAATAACGAACAAGAGGCATGGGCTGCTTCAATCCATTTATAAGCATCCGAGGACCTTGGGTTTCATTTATAATCTTGCTTAACACTTCAATAATGGAATAAATAGGAATTCCTCTAACGAAATCATTGACATTCCCTTTTAAATCAACAACCTGAACCCTTCCATGCTCATCTGCCAGTACACCAGAAACCTGGGAGCCATAATCTGCATCCAATCTAACAGCCTCCATGTTCATAGCTCTATAACTGGGATGATTTTCATTTGGCAGTCCACCCTGTATGTCAGGGGATTCCGCGGATGGCAGTTTGAGAAATCTGACAGGCTGCATGTGCTAAGGATTCGAGAACAAAATATAATCGAGTGTTCCGGTGAATCCAAGCGTGTAATTTGTGAATGGAGGCTCCCCTCCAATGAATGAATAAAGACTGTGTAATGCTATTGGGCTCCGTTCAGATACTTCTGGCTCATTGCCAATGGAATAATATCCTTGACTCGACTAGGAAATTCCCGATGTCAGATATCGGTACACCTCATCTCCAGGTTGAGAATTGAAGTCACCTGCAACAATGACTATAGGTTTACAACTGAATCTTTCTGAGACTGCATCCTTAAATTGAGTAACACGTAATAGAAGATACTTTGCTTGTGCAAGCTTTACATCTGCCCAATCAGGATCCCAGTAAATATGTGTGTTTGCAAGAACAATCACGTGGTGCAGGGGCTCTAGAAGTTTGAATGTTGTTAACAATCCAACACAATCTCTCTTCAATCTCACCCTAGGGTCATTTGGATCTCCTCTGGCTTCCGGTAAATCAGTTTGTGGGGATCCTGGCGGTGTACCATCGCTGTTATTAGTATCTATATTTTCTTCATCATTTATGGATTCATTTCTTCCAGAATCACTCTCTGCCTTTACAACTCTGTCTTCGTCAGAATCAATGTCTTCTTCTACATCTCCCTCATTGTTATAATATTCTTTATCTTTTTGTTTCTCAATATATCCTTTTTCCAAATTATCTTTATCTGAATCATCATGATCTTCATAATCCTCATCCACATCAGCTTCATCTTTTTCTGTTTCTTCAACAGTTTCCTGACTAGCACGCTCATCTTTATTTTTTTAAATCACCTTCATTTTCATAAGTTGGAATTTCTGTAACCTGATCTTCTTCAGAATGTAGTGATTTTTCATGATTATCTTTTGAATTTTCTGAATCGACTAAATTGTTTTGTTGACTATGTTCAATATTCGAGAATATTGGTTTTTGCATTAGATTTATCTTGTCCAAAATGGTGTTCATCTTTTGCATTGCCTTTTTATGATTGTCTCTGGACTCGCTACGGATTTTCAACATTAGTCTGTCTATCCGATTTGTCGTGTCTTGAAGTTGTTTGATGTCGTCAGAATTTCCAGTAACCTTATCCTCAAGATTGACTAATCGTTTAGTGAATTTATCGGAATTATTGATCTTACTCTCCAGATAGATCAAATTTTTGTTGAAATCGTCCATTGTCATTGATGAAGACATTGAGCGGCAACAATTTTGAGGCACCGCATGTAATAGCTTAAGGTAGCCAACAGTGGTGTAGGTGCTTCCTTCCAGGGGAGAAAATCGGTCCTCTGATGAAGGTGAGGGTGAGCAGGGGTTGATAACGGTGTTCTGGTCGCGATAGGGTAATGAAACCAGAAAGCAGGTGGCAGCAGTAGTGATCACACAGATCCTGAAGAGTGACCGCTCCGATACCAAATGGAGCAACAAAGTTGTAGGCTTGTTGACTTAAGTTATAAAATACACAAGAGGTATTGTAATAATAATATATTATATATAAAATTTATAAGAGATGATGATAAAATGTTACAATGAGGCCCTGCTTATATACCTACGCAGATGACCTTTCATTAATGGGCATGTCTTTTAGACATGCCTTTTCACTAACTTAATGATTACTTACATAATCCCTATTTAACTATTAATAACTATATTTATTATATATGGTATGAATTATATTCATAACAAAGTTCCTAAATATCACACATTCAAAATCAAGGGTGTTGTACAAGGGCAACATGTCATAGCATTGATAGATGGCAGAGCAACATACAACTCTATCGACGCAACTATAGTGGTGAGGAGAGGCTTCCCCATCCAAGAATTTGAGGGCTTCAAAGTGAGGGTAGCTGATGGATATGATATGACATGCACCCAGGTAGTTCCACAATTGAGCGTCACTCTTGGTAAGCATGCGTTCACCAATGATTTTTATGTGATAGAATTAGCAGATACTAACATGGTATTGGGAGTTCAGTGGCTGTACTCGCTAGGGAGAATTGTGATGAACTACCAATGATGGAAATGGAATTCAGAAGCCCAAAGGGCAGCAAGGTAGTTCTGAGAGGCATGACCAATGGTGATCCCCGCATTGTCACAGCCCAGCAAATGGAGGTTATACCTAAACAAGGAGAAGTCACTTGCATGTCAGCTTGTAGAACTACACATCACAACTTACAATCCAATGAGGTCATACATGTGAAACATCACACATTCTTGAGGGATTGGAGAGCCCACCTCTTAGTAGAGTACTCCGAGAATAAATTTGCTTGCGAAATATTGGATGGACTCATTCAAGATGATCATCTTCTACAAAGATGAGATATATTTTGTCCCTGAATATACGCTTAAGGAAAATCTCATTAGAGCTACACATAGCAAACCAGCTGAAGTCACTGAGAATTTAATTACAGCAGCAAGGGAAGAAAGGGCTGCAAGTTAAACTGGCATGTAGACACCATACCCAGCCAACACCATTGATTCATGATTGGCTTGCTGACAGTTGTTGAACAAGTGGGGTCAAACAAGACTACAACATATTTATCATGCATCAACCAAAGAAAACCTATTACCTACGAAGTATATCTTGGTTTGAAGCATAGCAGACTTTAGGGCACAAAGAAGAATATAATGCAAGGGCTGAAGATATTGGTTATTGTCTATATTCTAGAACAATTTTTCTTGTCCCTAAACCACTTTGGGAGATGATTGGGCGAAAATTTCAGGGAAATTTTGTTGGAGGACGTTCTTGGGAAATTGTGGAGCAAGGTGGAAGTCTAATGGGTCAATTGACTGCTACAAAACAGGGAGAGTGGTGCAACCTGCACATTGTTGAAAACTCTAATGGAGGAATTGACTGGATTATATATTGGCAACATAAATTTAGCATATTGGATCCTGTGAAGTTTGTGCCTCATGGAAGTATAGAAGTTGAAGCATACAAAGGTCACCATCTTCGAGTAACTAATTATGACATCGGTGTAGGAAGTAGAGTGCAACCTCTAATGGACGAAATAACATCTCGCAGTGTTGGTACGTTCGGAATAGTAATTATGAAGTTTGAAGGAAAATTTTCATGTTCAAAGGTTGATGAGAAGAAGTGGCACCACTCATATTTATCATTGCTTGGGGACAAGAAATGTCGGGAAGGGGGGATTGTAATGTCCCCAAGGGATTAATTGGCCCAAGGGACGAAGTAGCCTATCGATCCCCATATGCTATAGTCCTCGATAAAGGGGAAAACCCCAAAATTACCAATGTTGGGCAAGTTTTGGGGCAGCTATGGCAAAAAATCCCAAAGTGGGGGCTTGGTGTGAACATCACTGAATTAATTAAAGAGAAAAACCCCCTTGGAAGCACTTGAGGCATCATTGAATTGGATCATTTGTCTCTATTTGTCTTTGAGCCTGAGGCTCTGAGGATTTAAGGCCCCATCTTTCTTCTTGGACTAGTTTTGGTGGAGGTGATCCCACCCTACCTAGTCACTCTCCTTTATTTTTCTATAGGTTTCTTTATTCTGGCAACATGGTTTTTATTGGAAGGAGCAGCGAATTAATTTTGGGAAGATCTGTGGCAAGGCAATACCTAATGCTACTAAAGTTGGACGAGTTCTCTAAGGTTCAATTATCGGACAGATCGAAATCTTCTTGAGTTTAGTTATCACGGGTTTCTCTCTCTATAGAAAAATCAAGACGTCCTGAAGCAGGCCACGACTCCAGAGGCTAGAATAACGAATCTGAGGAAGATTAACAAGACGATCAAATCTCTTTTGAAGCACCACCCACCTGAGGCAAGCTAATCAAAATCTCTTCTTGAGGTCCTGTGAGTTTGTTTTGGGGTCAAATCACCGCAGAATTCTAGACAAACTAAGACTGAGACCCTACAAACCTGACATGTGGAAAAAAGGTGAATTATCTGAAGCATACCGCATATCCTAAGGCCGAGCGACCAATTCTGTGACAGATCGCAATTCCTATGGTCATCTCATGGGTAAATCCAAGTTGTTGAGGTTGAGCAAGGTCATTTGGAGCACCAGCCGCAACCCTTATGGTTTCTGAGGTTCGTCCCATAGGTCCGAAGAACATAAAGCAAGTGCGGATCCGATATAGAAAAGACGGGTTCCTGAGGAAGTGAGAGGATCTAGACTTTAACAGATCCGAGAATATTGAGGTGGGGTCCGGGGTAGAGAACAAGCACAGACCTGAGGCCAACTCAGTTATTTAAGTAGATAGAATTTGTGTAATAATTATTAGTCTGTAGATAAATTCATATCTATGGTATTGTTATGTTACTGAACTTGTTAAGCATTGTTTGGACTACATTTGGATTCCACTGGTTGATGGACTATTGAATCGTATTTTGGGGTTATTATATTATTTAAAGCTAGCAATGTTATTGAAGTCATATGCTTTGTATTGAAATTATATTGTTGTAAACGAAAGCAGAAAAAAAAATTATTGTTGAAGCCCTAGCTATTTAAGGAAACCTAGGGCAAAAATTTCCTTGCAATACTACACTCCATCAATACATGTGACCAAACCATGAGGTGTTTTGCAAATCTATTAATTAGTTACCCAAACCATGTGCACAAGGGAATGGGACCCTAGAGAAGTGTACAGAAGTAGTTATCTAATATCAATAAAGAATAAAATACTCTTCCATAATCACCTCATGATAATGCTCAACCAAGCAAAGGAGGTGAACCTTAGAAATTTGTGCTATCCTCTCCAAAATAAGTGCCTTGGAATTAGTGCCAAAGAGAGGAGTGCTCCATATAAAAGCCTCAAGTAACCTCTGAATAATCCCTCCAAGTGTGAAAGTATATGAAATGAAGTAGGGCACTCACCAATAGAATCAAGTAGATAGTAGAATGATTAAATCATGCACAAAGGCTAATGCTCTAACCATAGTTCACCTCCAAATAGTCGTTGAATGATTAAATCACCATGAACGATTAAATCACCACGAACAAGTGTGCCAATGATCGGTGCACTCTATGTTGCACAATGCAAATAAAAGATGTTCTCCCTAGCGAAATCCCACCATGATAACAACAAAGCATAAAACCCAACCTAAGGCAGACCACCACAAAGGGATCATTACATCAAACCACATCATCAGATCTTATAAAAAAGCTAGATCACCAAGATATAGCAGTCCCTCCCCCCAGCACTTTTTTCTTTAGGAAGAATTACAAGGGTACTAACATCATCAAGCACATTTCCACCTAGGTGATGTCTAGCAAATGTTACGATGTTAAGTTATCACCCAGGGAAATCCCACCAAGGCAACATGCAACACCTCACCACAGCAATATCATAAGATAAAGGAACATAAGAAAGTGCTAACCCCATCCAATCATCAAGTATGCCCCCCATCATGCATCCAACATAAGGACCATATCAAAAACCCCCTCCTAGTGGCAATCCAACAATATAACACCATCATACCTAGTTGCTAGGATGCTCCATGAAGAAGATAACAAATAAAGACGGAAGCATAAACATGTCAAGAGAGAGTGATCCATCAAGTAGGGCGTGCAAGTCAAACCAAAACCATGACCATCCACCAAGTAGAGACAAAGCTTCTCAACTAAAGGATCTCCAATGCCAAGAGAAGAAGCTTATTGAAAGTGCATATCCCCCAAGTCCATCAAAAGCCCAAGGAACCACCAGCAAACTACACCAAATGTCATGAAAATCACAATGTGGAACCTCACATAATATGAGGTATAACACAGAGGATGCTAAATGACAGATTGCAGGCCATGATGAAAGATTGATAAAAGCTGGTGGTTATAATTAACCTGATTTCAAAGCCAAGTTCGGCCAAATTTACAGAAAGAAAATAGATTTTGGCAGGAATATTATGGATTGTGAAAGAAAATAGAAGCCCCACAAAATAAAAGTGATGCCTTTGTTATGATATCAATTGATATCTTTCAAAAAGATATAGCGAGTATGGTAAATGACAGATTGCAGTCCATGAAGAAAGATGGAGCTCCAAGATTGACTAAAAGTTGGTTGTTATAATTAACTTGATTTCGAAGCCAAGATCAGTGAAATTTACAGAAAGGACATGGATTTTGGCAGGAATATTATGGATTACCAAAGAAAAATTGCAACTCAAAAGATATAAGTGATGCTCTTGTTGCGACATTGACTAATATACTGAAACACAATAAAAAGTAAATACAGCATTCAAGTCACACTTATTTTGGCTTTCGATCACTTCAACTGTGGTGTTATTTTTCACAGAACCCCTACTATTTTAAGTTGTTCAGATAAGATACTCCAGTGGCCCGACTCAATTAAATAGATCATTTACCACCAAGGGCCCCAAAACTTGGTAGCAGAAAAAAGTTCATCTGCGGCCATCAATGAGAAGCCATGAGGGCTAGATTCTAATAAGCACTGGTTCTTGATGTCCATTGAAGTGCTGTTTTTCAACTATCTTTCTCTACAGTGATGATATTATCTTATGTTTAACTTTCTATAGAAAAGCAAAACATGTTGATTGTGAAAGCCTTGTTTTCGTTGCTTAAAATTTTGCACCAGCTTTGCTTCAAAAGACTTTCAATGCATGTATGAAAATTTCATAAGCTACAGTGCATTTAGTATCATCCACTCTTTTATATTTTCCAGTCACATTGCATCTTGTCGTCCTTGAAACTGAGAATGGGATCACAAACCTTTTGTGCTACAAATGCAGTACTTTATGTTAATGATAAATGTAAGTCAAGCCCCTTTTTTCCTACCAATAAAACACATGTATCACTTAGATGTTAGTATCAACATACCAACACAGAGTAAGTGATCGCATCATATCGTGATATTCATCACAATTGGAACATTACTTGAGAGGCACCCGAACTGGAGACAAATCAAACCAACACATCACTTATGCTCGATAAAAAGCAAGGGTAGATAAGGGATTTAAGAACAGGGAGATGATTGGAACAGTTAGAAATGCCAGTCATAAACACAAAGCTTCTACCAGATAAGTCAGACTTTTATAAGATTACCACCAAGTTTGAAAGTATTTGTGGCTTAGATTCAACGCGATTCCCTCCAATTCCAACATGGAACAACTTGCTAATCATATCATGTCAGAACCAAAGAAGCAATGGACTAACCTCTCCTTTATTCTCAAAATATTATGCAATAGAAAATTCTTTAAAAAAAAAAAAAAAAATATTAGGGATGGAAGTTTTCAAAATGGTGTGACCTTAACCGACACAGGTTGGGGAATTGAACTTATATAGAATGTTATGATCAGCATCAAATCAATGATTTCTTGTAATCCAATACAGGAAGTCAGTGAACTATATCGATAAAACTTTCAAAAATATAATCACGATTCACACGTACCTCGTCAATTTCAGAGTCATGGCACCCAGAATATTGACCATCTGAATCACATTGGGAGCCATTGGGTTTCAACAATTTGAGGGCCTTTTGACACTGCTCTATGGCTGCCTCCAGAGCTTGTCTTTGTGCAAGCGTCTGATCTTGTTCACCCTCCATACCTGTCTCTCAAGAACAAGTCCCGAGCAATCAATATATTTGATTGAATCGATATTTTCACATGATCTCCTAAACCCACCTTATTCTGGGAATTAATGGAAGAAAATAGAGCACAATCAAACCATCAAACCCTTTATTGTGCTTAGGGAACGGATTTGATATATCTGAAAAACATGAGTTGTAATTATTTTGTAGGTTTTGCGGGCTGGAAAGGTGCGACCATTGCTCTACCTCCATACTTTTTTGATTCGCTGGAATCTCAATCTGGGCATGAGGATTTTACAGTGCTGTTGGCCTGTAAAGGACAACAAAAGGCGTAATGAGCATAACGATATCAATAAAACAAATGCAAATCCCAGCGCTGTGGGTTTGGCATGTCGCGAATCAGTTTCGCTCCCGCCTGCAAATACGGATGTTTTTCATATGGTTCTATGAATCAAAAACTAAAAATGTTATAAATAACGTGAAGGATAGAAGAGTTCAGCCAAGTGAATTGTGCTTTCGACATTGGAGATGATTTTTTCAAAATAACATTACCGTTAAGATGTAAAATAGTTAGTTTTTAGGAAGTGTTAATTAGGGAGTTAAGGAATTAAAACTTGATTCAGTTCTATATAATTTTACAAATAATATTTCAGATTTAAATAACGAGTTTGGAGCTAAATTCAATTCCATGCCACATTTTAATAATGTATTCGTTTTTCAATAATAAACTATGAACAATGAGTTAAGTTTTGCACATTAGGTTATAAGCTTTGTACAATGAGCTAAGTTCCGCACAATAGGTTATAAGCTCAATATAATGAGTTAAGTTTCGCACGGTAAGTTAAGTTTCTCGCTTCCGCACAATAAGTTAAGTTTTTCACACAAAAGTTATTAGTTGTTTTCTAAGTGATGATGTATTCATTTTCCAATTAATAAAGGTAATGACATATTTGTTTTCCAATAATAAAATAAAATGAATAGTTTTGCACAATGAGTTAAATTCTGCACAATATGCTATAAGCTCTGGACAATGAACTAAGTTCCATAGAATAGGCTATAAGCTCCACACAATAAGCTATGTTCCGCACAATAGGTTGTAAGCTCTGCACAATGAGCTAAGTTCCGCACAATAGGCTATAAGCTTCACACAATGTTAATTTTCATATTATTCTATGTTGTATCAATTACTTTAGCCCAATTCCAAACTTCAATTAGCAATATTTCCAATTATAATTAGTATTTCCATTCATCAACAGTAATTGAAGATAGAACAATAAATGTAATGACAAAGGAGACAATCAACACATCAACAAGAGACACTAGATTTGGTCAAAGACCAAGGAAAAACCCACTAAGGAGTGTTATGCAAGTAAATCATCTATGCGGACAGAGACAATCCCTCTAGCCCTAGAGTGGGTCTAGAAACAAAGGGACACGCTAAAGTGTTGCTTCATAATTATTGAATAAACAAGGGAAACAGTAGATCGACCTACCTGGAATCCAACACTGTCGTTGTTGCTGTAGTAGTGGTGGCCTCTCGCTCATGCTTCGGCAAATCACAATCCGTTCACCATTATGCTTGGATACCTGCACAAAGAACAAGGAAACAAGAACAGCATACAAGATGACAACATTCCATTCATAATTATTAATCAGTCAAAGAGGGCTAAACATATTGCGTTAAACAAACATCATAACACAATAGTGGAACCAAACAGTAGTCATGTATATAAATGAATAGAAGGAAGAGTTGCAATCGATGCTTTGACATCACAGTCTCCTCCAGTGGGGTTCAGGCGAAGCGCATCTCAGATGCTCGTCAGGGAATTCGGACAGGGTGAAGGCATGGACTCAAGCTATCCTCAACGTAATTCCTTCTATCTATCTTCTCTAGTCATTCAGTTATAATATCAGTTCTCCAAGTTCAACTAGCTTGTTCTAAGAGAGATAGCTTCTTTTATAGAGGAAAAGGAGGAGGTTGGGATCCCTACAAAGGTGGGAGAGAGTCCTATTCTTTAGGAGAGTTCCAAGGGAGGTGGAAACTACTAACTAAACGAGGGAGCCCGTGGTTGTTTCAGTTCAACCACTCCCAATGTCTCATCCTCGAGGTGGTTGGAATAGAACCTCCACCTCTATTTTTAAAAAACATTCCATAAACAGCTTGGCGCGAGTGCTTAACTAGGACAGAGCGCCAACGGCCGCGGGCTTAGTGTTAATTTTCCAGCTCGGCGCGGGAGTGTAACTGGCTACTCGCGCCAAGGCAAAAACAAGGGTTTTTACAGTCCTGCTCAAGGAATTGTAAACAGGATGAATGTTACTCTCATGCAAAGGAATGAAATGATGGTCTTTGCAAAGCATGACACTTCTTATAAGTCACAGAAACGACCCTCCAATGGGCGAGATGGGGATTGCAGGGACAGTGACAAAATGTTGTGTAACAGATGCCCCCTAAAGCATGAGGTCTGAGGAAGAGGGAGGGGCGAAATGCTTTATGAGAATGCATTCGAACCAAACACCGTTGTCGAAAAACCTGCAATTACAAATACAACTGATATCTCTGATACATGAACATGTGGCATGGGCACAACCATCCACAATAGAGTATATATAAAAATTGAGATCCGAGGTATGGACAAAGCCATCCCACAGTAAGGATCAAAAAATAGACTTAGGTATGGTCGCAGCCATCCAATCAAAAGAGTCATGTAATAAGTTATAACTATCCACCAAAATCCGCAGCCTGGACTTTATCAGACAAAATCCAGGGTCTTGCGCTCCACCTCGACTCGAACAAGTACAATTTTAGGCATGCGAATATATGAGCTGAAGTCGAACATGCAATAAAATCACCTAATTACCAGCCAATGATGAAAGTTGTTAACAGGCACGAGATAAACCCCCAATAATGACAATGGCTCTCAAGGTACAACTGGTACAATCCATGGAATGTGAATAGTGATTTGGCGTCGAACATCCACAGAATCACTCAATCGAAGGCCAATAATGTGGAAATCGCGTCGAATGCGAAGAAACCTGCCATTAAGGCATGCAGGCTCCAAGGTACCAGAATAGAGTCTCTTGATCAAATTCCTGGATAACGAGTTGAAGTCGACAGGAAGTGACCTGATCGAAGGTGGGCCATAATGTTTCCCACATCATCGATACGAAACAGAGGAACATGATAATAGTGAATCAGGACCAATAGAGAATCAGAGGGAAGTTGAAAACTACAGAGGCAAACTTCTCTTGAACATATCAGCAGCAGAACACTAGATTTGGCAGTATTTGACATCAAAGGATCTGAGGTCATGACGACGTGGCAAAGAGTAGATGAGAGGTCAAAAGAGATTACCCAAACCCATGGAGGAAAAAATGACAAAATGAGATGTCCCCAACCCGACACAAATGCAGGCAAGTGCCATGTTCAAAAGCGACATACTTCCCACATAACTAAAACTTGGTTCCAATTTCCCCCACCATTTTTGGTGAGTACCCCAATTATTTTTAAAACAAGCTTGAAGGGGATAGCATATGCTTGTGTTGTAAGTTGGTCCTTCGGACAAATCCATCCTAGTACATTTTACGAGCCCTAGGAAGGAGGAACTCGAGTAACGGCATGGTGATGAAATCTGATGTCATCAGGGTTTAACGAGTCTGACAAAGGGAGAACTCGACATCTTTTCATGTTTGGAGAGTTTGAAAAGAAGGCAGAAAAGAAAACTCCATCATGGTCCTTTTCATAAATAGTCTCTCAAATCCGAAAAGGTAGAAAACAATATCTAAAAGAACCTCTTAGTCGCGATAGGCTAAGGTATTCCTTTTTCGTAAATAATCTATCCCAACCCGAAAAAGGGGTAAACATATACTGGGTAGATATTGTTTCGCAGTCATTTAACGAGTTCAAAACGACAAGATTCTTGGCAATTTTTTCAATTTTTAGGAGTCAGAAAAGAGCTGAAAGTTGACTCCTCTTGGAGGAACGAGTGGTATAAAGGGTAGCAACTAGTTCCGGTGATGGTGGAACTGCTCTGAACAAATAAAGGTCAAGACGCTGGCTAACAAGACCACTCATCGCAGCGGTTCCTCGGGAATGGGTGAAACAACGAAGTGAAGGCATATGATCTGCCAAGCAGATAGTGACGATGGAGTGAGAAAACCAAGGCTCATATGGCAAAAACAGGCTGATAAAATGGCAATCACAAGAGGTAAAATGAAAATGGTTTCATTTTTACGCAAGCTTGAAAACAGAAACAAACTATGCTTAAAAAAGTAAGCATGCCCCCAACATGGTGACTCAATTCGAGGTACATGCTCCCCAAGTTTCAGTCCATATGAAAGACAGATGGAGTGAAGGTTCAAATTACGAGATCAGGAGAAAGACTCGACTAGGATTTTACGAGATCTTATCAAAGACTTGAACTGAACAGGAGCGTGTTCCATTGTTTTAACGAGGTTGACACATTAAAAGAACTATCCTCAAAAGAGCTTGTTTCATTTTTTAAGGAGCTTGACACAAGAAAACGAACTATGCTCCAATGACCTTGTTTCATTTTTTAAGGAGAGTGACACAAGAAAATGAAATATTCTTCGAGGACCTTGTTTCATTTTTTAAGGAGCTTGACACAAGAAAAACAAACTCTGCTCCGACGACCTTTCATCGTGATGAATAAGAAGTCACGGCTTCCAAGATTTCTGCATCGGATGGGGGAATAACATCTCGAAAATCAGGACCCAATGCCCCCAGCACACGATGCACAACGACACTATCACTGAATGCAGGCATGGGACAAGTAGCCACATAATTAACCTGCGGCGGGGAAGATACAACCGGCGGATAAAGACCCGAAAGGGACGATGGTGGACCAGATGTCACGTCAAGACCAAATAATGAACGCTGATCAATGGTCACGATCTAACCTTCATGTGGAAAACAAATCACACGAAAGAGGGAAGAGACAAGCGCTCCCATGACACAAGTACAGTCGCGCCCCAGGAGTAAATTAAAATCCAAGGGGCCTGGAACAACAATCATGTGTAAATAGACGGTTTTCCCTCCGAAAGTAACAGGCAACTTCGGAATGATCCCTAATGGTTGATTGGTTCCTCTGTTAAAAGCCAACAGATTATGTGTAACAAGCACAAGCGGTGGAGAACCAAAATCTTGCCAATTAGTTGAAGGAAGAATACTAACAGATGCGCCTTCATCTATAATCATGCTAGGTAAGATCATATCGAAGACCTATACCGTGATCTCAAAAGGCAAATAAGAAGGAAGACGATATCCTACAAATTGACTCTAATCGAAGGAAGCGACCAAACTACTTGGAGGGGGTACCATCGAACTGAGATGGTCTTCCCCTGGTGTTACCAGAGCAAGAGGAGCATCCTCCAGGACCTCCATCACGGGAGCAGGAGGAGAAAATTCTTGATCCACAGGGACGCGAGAATATTTCTCCGAGTCCGAGGAATCTGAAGAAACAAGAAGAACGGAAGGGGGATGAGATCCACTCTTGACGGAAAAGACCTGATGAACCATAGGCGAGATCAAGTCGACCAATTCCACGTCCAATGATGGGTCGGGAACAGATTCCTGAGTTTGAATTTCTGGGGGAGCGGGATAGATCAAAGATGAATCTTGACTGATCGTGGAATCAACTAACAGAGGACTCGAAGAAATATTCTGGTAACCAACTGGAAGGCAGGGTGCAGAAATAATAGAGTTGTCTAGCACTCTCGTGGCTTCATCCATGTACGGAAAAAGGTGAATGGGATGATGCCCTTCACACAACTTTCAGGGATTCGTGATCTTACCCTATTTCTTACGAATCTTATCAGTACTAGTTGAAGATGCGTCACCAATATGACTTCCAGAAGCCAAAGGCAACGGGGACGACCGTTGGACCATACTTCAAGCACCTTGGGAATACTAGGGCAGTCTCGAAGAAGGTGGTCACCTTTGCACAACATGCAAGGGAATTTGAATTTTCGTGGAAGGTTGGATGATTTATCGATGGAAGGTGTCTTAGGAGCAATAGTTGCAGCATTAGCCTCTCACTTATCTAACTTCTTCTTCTTTGTCTTCTTCTTATTCTTCTTAGCCACCTGGGTACTAGAATCTAGACTTTCACCAGGCGAAGTAGAAGAGGAGGACGAAGAAACAGGCGAAGAAGGGGAGAGGTCCACATTAGAAGCAACATGATGTTGTTCTGGTGGAGGAGATGGTTGTACAAAGGGCAGAATACTCGAGACCACATAGGTTGAGAACAACCTGACAGACAAACCAACAGTTAACCTAGGAAAGGATAATGTTGCCATATAAGGAGCACCAACATTCCCAAAAGCAGGAAAAGGACCAGGATTCCCTTCGGAGGGGATTCCTTAGTTGGTAAACTCCATAAATGTTGCCATTGGAAAAAATCGTAAAACAAAACACCAAGGAAGATAACTTTAACCAGGAATATTGCATGGGTAGTTAATTTTTTAGGACATTGAAACAAAACTCTGTTGTTTCATATTTTAAGAGTCGAGAAACAGGCAAAAGGTGACTCTATCACTTTCAAGTTGAAACGAGCGTGAAAGGACAAGCGCTTGATGATCTATTCTCTTTTTAAAGAGTCGCGAAAATATCGAAATGACTACTCTGGTAATCTAAGAAAGAGGGTGTACCAAGTTTCTGTGAACTTCCATATACACCATGGTGATCGAATGAAACAAAAATGACCAAGGACTTGATGTACGTGCAAGTAGTCTCCCCGAATGTTGTGTTCGATGTATCACGGTTATAAGGCGGCAGACTCAACTTCCTATGGATAAAATGATTGCAACCTAGAAGGGTATCCCTTTATATACTCGACGGTACGAGGAGCGCAAGTCTGTACTAGCGTTGTCTAAAGCCAAATGGTGAATGACAACTACTAGGTTTTAAGACGTCGGAACACGTCTCTAGCCTAGAGCACTAAAAATGTTTCGTTAGGTTTCAATGCTTCCTTAGGTTAATTAAATAAGTTTTAAAGTTGATATTGAATTACTTTTCAATTTTAAGGTCCTATCGATGTTGGATCTCAAAAAATCCCTAAATGCAAGCTATATGAAAATGAACATCATTTCCAATTCAATGAATGCTAGTTATGAGAAGGATAGAGATACTTCAAACAAAAAGCAAACAAGGAGATTATGCGGAGAAATCTACTAATGCATGTAATAGAATACGAAAATGGAACTCTTTCCTAGATCATCAGATGCTAGTTATGCAAAAGAGTATTTCACTTTCAATGCAAGAAAGAATGCAAAATACGTTTTTTTTTTCTTTTTTTTTTCAATGAACAAAAGTACATGATGCACTAATTACATGAAAGACAAAACAAACACTAGCTTAAGTGTTGCGTAGGAATTGAAATTGAATGACTCAATAGATCACGAAACAAACACAAGAAATCACTCAAACTAATGTCGCAATCTTCCAAACCAAGAGACAGTTTTCAAAATGATTTAAAACAAGCAATGTAATCTATGCTTGGAGCAAAAGGGCGAAGAACAAATCAAGAAAACGAAATGATTCTGCAACCAAGACAATCACTCAAAAGATCAGAAAAACTGAGTGCAATCAAGCCAAAAATGGGACTGACAACAATCAAACCGACTCGATTTTCGAATAGAAGGCTCAGTGCACAAGGACACCTAAAAACCCCAAGACCTCAACTGACACTGATAGGAAGATGGACAAACAACTAAGAAAACCCAGTCGACATCAATTAAAACAATCCCAAAGGAAAAATCATGCATAGAAAATAACTCAGAAGCAAGCACAATTGACCAAAAGACTAATCAAGGAGGTCAAACCAATTCCTACGGGGATTGGCGCAATTGTATGGCTATAATCCGCGCAATACAGGGGTTGGCGCGACTGCAAAAAGAGCAACCTAAGCCAATTGGCGCGACTGTTTAGAGAAAAATCGTGCCAAGCCAATGAATTATGGGAACAAGAGGAAAAACCAAAACCTAATGAGCAGAGGTTGTTACAGGACAAATGATCTCCTCATCAACTCAGAGGAGAAGGTAATATGGAAGAAAGAAAGCGACCTAGAAAAAACGTATTTCTGCCAAGGTAATGCTCCCCAGGAACTGCTAAGCTGCGTTATAGTGCTTCTGATCCATGTAAAGGCCATGTTAGTGACTAGGGCAACACTCTAGTTGGCCCAGAGGACAGCGTTACCCGTGTTTAAACATAAAATAGGAAAAATCCTGCGGACAATGATTGCCAAACCCATCTTTTTCTCATGGAGAGTCAGTACAAAATAGAAACTGAAAGGCACTAACCCCTTATTAGGCCTTACCAAAAGCAACTAGACTCTCGAGGAAGGCAAAAGCATGTAAAGCTAAGGAAACATCTTGGTTTTTTCCTTTTCAAACTGGTTGAAAGAGTTGGGCAAGATCCGCCCTCTCCATCTCCTATAAAATGGAGCTGTGGGTTACTAGTCCAAGGTCGAAGGTTTTTTTAATACATGTGGAGCAGAGTTACGTTGTTACTATATGGTATGTGATGGTGATCAAGGTGGTAAGATCTCAATGTCACTTCACTGATGCATAGTTTTCCAATGAATCGGCTAGTGCATTAAATTCTCTAGGGATGTGTTCAAATGAGATGGTTTGAAACTGACGTTCTAAAAGTCATACCCTTAAAAAATAATGTAACAAGATTGGATGACGAACGTGATAACGATTATTCAATGGAGGTTTCCTTATATGTGGTGGTGATCAAGGTGGTAAGCTCTTAATGTCACTTCACCAATCCTCAACTACCATATAGTAACAACGTAACTCTGCTCCACATGTATTCAAAAAACCTTTGACCTTGGACTAGTTACCTACAGCTCCATTTTATAGGAGATGGATAGAGCAGATCTTGCCCAACTTTTTCAACCAGTTTGAAAAGGAAAAAACCAAGATGTTTCCTTAGCTTTACATGCTTTTTCCTTCCTTGAGAGTCTAGTTGCTTTTGGTAAGGCCTAATAAGAGGTTAGTGCCTTTCAGTTTCTATTTTGTACTGACTCTCCATGAGAAAAAGTTGGGTTTGCCAATCATTGTCCACGGGATTTTTCCTATTTTATGTTTAAACACAGGTAACGCTGCCCTCTGGGCCAACTAGAGCATTTCCCTAGTCACTAACTGATCCGAATGGAAAATGGCATCAACACATGGTATTCATCTACCCATGTTATCCATCCACCCATGGTATTGTGAATGGCATCGACCCATGGTATTCATCCACCCATGATATTTATTCGCCCATGGTATTGTAAGTGACCTATGGTATGTATCCACCCATGGTATTCATCCACACATGGGATTTACCCATGGTATTGTAAGTGGTATCTACCCATAGTATTGGCCTATGATATCTACACATGGTATTGTAACTCCAAAAAGGCTATAAATAACAAGCCTCAGTTTGTAAAAGGATAGATTGTCTGCCACAATGTAGCTTCTATAGTTATTCTCTATTTTAATAAAACAAGTTTCTTTTTTTTTTTTCTTTTTTTTTTCCTGACATTCTAATTTTGCAGATCTTGTCAGATCCATTTCAATTTTTTTTAAGATATTGGGGGCCTCTCCCCAAGATCTGGATCAGTGGTATCAGATTCAGGTTACGCCTCCATGGGAATGAGGGTTTGAAACATATTTCAGTTTCAATGTTTTGCAGTAATCTTCAGCAAAATCCATGATTTTTTTTGGGCGGCGAGTTTTCAGATCAGATCTGAAAACTTTTGGTGAAAAATTTACAAAAAAAAAAAGACCAGATCTGGATTCCTTGCGAAAAAATACTCAAATTCAAAACAAAAAAAAATCGGCCGAATTGGAGTTCGGATGAGGGAGATATCGCTGATTCAAAATCAGCAATGTTGAAGCAATTTTTCTAACGACAATTCATGGACGGCAGCTCTCGTGTCATTTTTTGCAGTTTTCAGGGAAAAATTTCAGAGAAATGGATAAATATTTGAGCTCCTCTTGAAAAATCACCCAAGTTCAAAAAAACAATCGGTCGAATCGGAGTCCGGATGTGGGAGTTATCGTTGATTTAAAATCAACTATTTTTTCAGAAATTTTGTGACGACGAGACAGTTCGAGCGCGAATCTGAGAGTCTAGAGTCTCCAGATAGTGGTTCAAACACATGAGAATATGCAGAATGATCATTCCATTTCCAAAAACATGTTATAACAAATATTCTGAGTTATATTGACAGAGTTATGCTCATTTTAAATCTGGAGCAGCATTCGGAGCGTGTTCCCTTTGGAGACGTGCCCTCCCACCCCGCTTTAGTAGGCACCTGCTTCACATTCATCAGTTTCAGCATAGCAACATTCGGCTTGGGTTATTTGGAGATGTGCCCTCCCACCCCAAGCTATGTAGGCACCTGCTACTTCATCAACAATCAGCATCACGGTTATGGGTCAACCGCACAAAATCTTTTTCATCGAAGTCCATTTGCTAGGCCGCACACTGTTAGTCACACAGTTGGTCACAAGCATTACAGGGTATCTCTATCCTCGGATCTTCGTTTGTCATGGTTTTGGTTCATCCACAAACCCACACTTCATCAAAGTCCATTTGCTAGGCCGCACACTGTCAATATCACAGTTGGTCACAAGCATTACAGGGTATCTCTATCCTCGGATCTTCGTTCATCACAGTTATGGGTTAACTACACAAAACCCTTCTCTTCAGTGGCTCTTCATATTCAACAAAGGCTTCTCAGGAGGGAACGTCACGCAATGGGGGTCATTGCTTCTTGAGGAGGGAGGAATGATCCAAATGGAAAATGGCATCAACCCATGGTATTCATCTACCCATGTTATCCATCCACCCATGGAATTTACCCATGGTATTGTAAATGGCATCGAACCATGGTATTCATCCACCCATGATATTTATTCGCCCATGGTATTGTAAGTGACCCATGGTATGTATCCACCCATGGTATTCATCCACACATGGGATTTACCCATGGTATTGTAATTGGTATCTACTCATGGTATTGGCCTATGGTATCTACACATGGTATTGTAACTCAAAAAAGGCTATAAATAACAAGCCTCCGTTTGTAAAAGGACAGATTGTCTGCCACAATGTAGCTTCTATGGTTATTCTCTATTTTAATAAAACAAGTTCTTTGTGGTTTTATTTTCTTTGTGTTCACTCTTTTTTCTAGCATTCTAATTTTTCAGATCTTGTTAGATCCATTTCAAATTTTTAAAGATTCCTGGGGATTTCGCATCCGATCACTAACGTCTTTACATGGATCAGAAGCATTGTAACGCAGCTTAGAAGTTCCTGGGGTGCGTTACCTTGGCAGAAATAGGTTTTGCCTAGGTCACTTTCTTTATTCCATATTACCTTCTCCTCTGAGCTGATGAGGAGGTCATTTGTCTTGTAACATATGCCCCCTAAAGTGTGAGGTCAGAGACGAAGACGATAGCCGAAATACTTTATAATATGTGTAGTAGAACTAGAAATATTGGAGAATTGAGGAAAACCTGAAACAACAACATATGACAGAAAATATAGTGTCTGTCTTGAGTCGGGCATTCCCATGCTCAGTAGCTAATCAACATGATTTCTCTAAAACAGAGATATGAACAATGTGTCCACTGATAAGCGTAACGTAGAAGTATCTGTCAGAACAAGATCAATACTGAAAAGTTGTCTCCATAAACAATATCGCAACTTGGGGAAGGAAACACAACTATAATGATGTAACCTTCACCCCAAGGTCTTGGCCATAGCTTCACTTAAACTGCATATTTACTTAAATGTGAATGGAGGATTTGCTATCGAACATGTGGGAAATCACCTGATTACCAGTCAGTAATGAAAACTGTTAACAGACGCGAGGGTGGCCACCGATAATGATGATGGTCCCCAAGATGCACAGTACAATCTAACGAGTGTGAATAAAAGGAGTTGATGTCAAACACTCGTAGAATCATTCGATTGGGAGCCAATAATGAAGACCCCCAATCGAATACAAGATGACCTACCACTGATGTCTGCAAGTATCTGGGTACTGATGTGTTTCTGGGTCCACTTGCTAGATAAGATGTTGCAGTCGATAGGAAGAGACCTGTAAAAAGGTAGGCACTGAGGCGTCCTACATCAGTCAACACGAAATGGGAAGAGATGATGTTGTTTTTAATGGAGAATATGAAGAGTAAATGGGAATAACTGACGACAAATAATTTTTGGCATGATGATCGATTTGGTTGATATGAGGAGCAGTAGATAGTGAGATCTGCTTGAACAATAGAAGGCACTATAACAGGGTACTAGGCAGCTTAGGCTTAATGAACACCAAAGAGTATTTAGGATTTTTGACCAGTGTAAGAATACTGAGAGACGAAGGCTAAACTCATAGATGGTTGGGTTCAGCTAAATGCAAAAGAGTTGTCTGGGAAGTGCCATGTTCAAGATTTTTTCTGCCAAATCAACCTTTCTTAAATGTAATAGAAGTAGTATCCATTTTGTCCAAATTTTTTCCCCATATGATTAAGTTTAACGAGTCCATATGGGTAAACTCGGTGAATTTTTCGTATTTAGAGAGTCTGAAAAATCTTGTAAAAGACAACTCCAGGGGGTACCTTTGTCATATCTTTATAATTGGGCACGACAAAGGGATAATAGTAAGCCCAAAAGGGTTCATTTTCTGTGAGTTAGTCCATCGAAGTTGGAAAAAAGAGAAATCTATGTTTGATGGACGTCTACCTCATTTTGTTATGAGTACGAGGAGACGAAGTAAACTCAATATTCTTTGTGAAGTTTTAACGAGTCCAACAGAGAAAAACTCGATGCTCTCTGTGAAGTTTTAACGAGTCATGCGGAGAAAAACTCGGTGCTCTCCATGAAGTTTTAATGAGTCATGCGGAGAAAAACTCGATGCTCTCCGTGAAGTTTTAACGAGTCACGCGGAGAAAAACTCAGTGCTTTTTTTGTTTAAAGAGCTTTGAAAAAGATGAAAATAATGGCTCATAGTCTTCTGTCGTGGTAGTTTAACGAGCCCGACAAAAACAACTCGGGATTTTATTTTTATTATTTTTATTTTAATTTTATTATTTTTATTTTAATTTTATTTTTTATTTAATTTATTTAATTTATTTATTATTATTATTTTTTTTACGAGATAGAAAAAAGTTCCTAAAAAGAAAGCTCGTTGCTTCTTCATGTTAGTTTTAACGAGACTAGAGAAGAAAACTCGAGGTTTTTCGGTTTTAATGAGCTAGAAAAATACCATAAAAAGAAGGCTCGATTCGGGTTCGATGATTGGTCATTTCTGCACATAGACATTATGAAACTCATAAGAACATCAGTAATCAAGAATAATAGTTGTGACAAACATGCAACAGGAATTCACTACTTCGTTAGACCAACTGAGTGGGTCTTTGCCCCCAGAAATGGCTATAAGAAGGTTGGAGACCCTCATTTTCACCGTTTTGAATGCTGTGATTGAGCTCTGGGTTAAAAAAGTGGCGAAATTACTGCTGGCGATTACGGACGATCCGGGCAACGGTTCTTCCTTCCGCGAGATTCAGGTAAGAGATGGAACCTCCTGTTATCATTTCATTGTGTTTTTTACTTGTTTTGCTGGTTCAAAATAGGGATTTTAGCAAGCCCTAAAAAAATTAAGCAGCTAACGCGGGCTAGCAGTGCTTTTCCCGCATTAAACGCACCTCCCGTGAATAAAAAGCACGTTAGCACACACTGTTGGGCATTAAAACCTGCATTAGGCGCAATAATGTTCTTAAGAACTTGTCGTTTATCATTTTGAAGCACTCCAGACAAATTCTGATCCATAAAAAATGTTGATTTGGCAGGTATAAAGTTGTTCATCATGAGTATTTGGCGAGAAAGGGAACATGAGTGAGAATAACGTGAGATGTTCACCGATGCAGCTACGTTGTTGGTTCTCCGCAGGTGTGGTTTGCTGAAGTATGCTTGATTGGAACTTATGAGGGGACAAGAGGACCTTCTGAGGTGGATATTTCAACAGTGGTATGATCGCCAACACGTATTTCGTATCGGGGGAAATGAGATCTCGATTGAGAAAGATGATATCTATTTTTTGACTGGTCTATCGTGCCGTGGACCAAGGCCCAACTTTACTGGGTCCAGGGTGGATCCTTGTACTACTATTGACCTGATCTGTGCTTATTGCATACGTGATACTGAGGCAGTGAGCAACCGGGTACCTATTGCATGGGTGGCCTTGAGATTGTTGAGGTCTCTGTTATGGATGATAGTTCGCTTGGCTGGGGCCAAGAGTCAGCATGTGGCCACCAAGGCCCAGTTGTTGTTAGCACTAGATTGTATGCAGCCCCAGGTTTTTGACTGGTGCGAAGGTGTTGTCCATCAGGTTCGTGCAGAGCTGACAGCGTGTAAGACCCGGACTCAGAGAGAGTTTGGTTATGGTACACTGGTTGTTTCCTTCCTACTATAGCGGGTGCTAGTTATGAGACCCAAGATGATTACGAATGTATTGGGCTCGCGAGAGCCAAGACGGGCTCGATGGGCAACTTTGATACCACAGACGGGAGAGGGTATTGTCCGTCATTTCTTTGATGATGGGTTCTTCGATTGGCTTAACCAACAGATCATCATGATCGAGGACTATCCCTATGTGGGGATGAAATTTACAGGAGATCTGGAGTTAGTGTTGCCCCTGGGCACTCAATGGGGTCTAGATGGTAAGAGAAGGATTGATCAGTGTAGTTGGAAGTATTTTTTGTCTTTTGAATGTTTATGCAATTTTTTTGGTTAAATGGGTGAAAAAATATTTTGACATGAAGCTTATTTGCTTGACACAGATGTGGCACCTATTCGCCCAGCTGGAGCCCCTCGTTATGCACGGCAAGGACTACAGCTACTTGGGGCCGGCGCAACAGCAGAGGATGCAGAAGCCGCTGGAGAGAGTGATGATACCTAGATTTTGCATGAGCTTTCTAGGAACCTGGAGGGTTTAAGCATGGGTGTACCACCTCTTCCTATGAGAGAGATTCCAGTTCATCTGCAGCGGCATACTTTGGGTGTGCCGGAGAGATACCTGGTGCCTCTCAGGAGGATAGCCAGGGCAGTTGTTTGTTGTTTTGAGCATCAGCTGGAGGAGGAGGTGTGTAAATGTCATAGCGAGGCTTAGTGTAGCCAAATTTTGTAAAACACCCAAGTTTTGGGAGATTTTTTTATGTAATTTTGATCTGGACACAACACACACACACACACACACATATATACATACTTTTGGCGATTTTGTTTGTTTATGTGTTTTTTAGTGTTTATGTATTTTCTATGGGGAAAAATATATACTCATGTATAATTTTTTTTATAAAAAATGTGACAAATGCTAATCTAATACATAGTTTGCCAATGAATCGGCTAATGCATTAAATTCTCTTGGAATGTGTTCAAATGAGATGGTTTGAAACTAATGTTCTACAAGTCGTACTCTTAAAAAATGACGTAACAAGACTGGATGACGAACGTAATAACAATTTTTCAACGGCATAACTACGAGTTGGGAATCTAACCTGACCACTAAATTGGAGATGTCGCGAGATGCAACTTCCGTGAGGAGTTTTATCACCAATGTGTACTCGGAAATGTTATTGGTGGCGCTACCTAGGAAAATTCCCCCTGGAACCAAGAAGTTCTGATTGAGGTGTGTAGAGAACCCAAGCAGCTGAAGCAATGTGTCTAGTGTGACGACTAGCACCGTCCGCATATCTGATGTATGATAAGGAGGATGACGACATCTGTGCGAAAGAAAAAGATTGTATATGAGAAAAAAACACCTCAAAAGCCCAAAAATATCTAGAGACATCAAAATAATAGGCAAAACTTATATACATAAAGTTACAAAGCATATGCCTAGTGGACAACTAGGAAAAACAATTTTTCAGATAGAGCCCATTGCAGGGCTCCGCGAGCGGAATTCCATTGCAGTCTTGAAGTTCATAAGCTCCTTTTGGGAGGACTTTGGTGACTACGTAAGGACCAAGCCATAATGGTTGAAGTGTTCCTGCCCCCAAGAGGTTGTGTCTCTGATCGTAGAGTAGTACAAGATCACCCTCTTGAAAAGAACGAGGCTTGACAGATTTGTCATATTGAGATTTGACTCGGCGTTTGTGGGTTTCGAGTGCTAGTATGGCATCTCGATGAGTCTCGTCCAAGTGATAGAGAGAGAGCAAGCACTCTTCTGTGACGGTGGTGCCGGGTAGGAGTTCAACAGTGAGCTTGAGTGATGGAATCTCACACTCGATTGGAAGTACTGCCTCTAGGCCAAATGCGAGTTGGAATGGCGTGAAGCCTGTGGCAGTTTTGACTGGCTTACGGTATGCCCATAACGCGAAATATAACTTGTGATGCCATGTGGTTTTATGATTGCCTACTAACTGATGAATCGTGGTTTTGAGGATGCCATTGACGGCCTCGACTTGGCCATTCATTTGTGGATCGTAGGATGAAGACTAATCTTGTCGAAATCCTAGCATGGACGTTAATTCTATCATCATATGGTTCTGAAAATGTGATCCATGATCAGTGATGATTGAAAGGGGTATTCCGAAAAGATAGATAACCTGATTGAATAGGAACAAAGTAACGGTTTCTCCATCGGCTCTAAAAGTGGGAATGGCTTCTTCCCATTTCGTAAAGTAGTCGACTGCCACGACAATGTAGTTGTGTCCATCGACCGAAGTGGGGTTGCATGTAACGAAATCTATTCCCCATTTAGAAGAAGGACCAATGGAGATAACCGAGTGGAGGGGGGTGGGGTGAGCATGCATTTTATTCGTAAAAATTTGACACAGATGACACTTCTGGATGGATGTGATGCAGTCTTTAAACAAAGTGGGCCAATAATAGCTTGCACGCAAGATTTTCTGGGCAGTAGCTATGCCAAAGAGATGACCGCCGCACACCCCTACGTGGCAGTCATTTAAAACGCGTTCCGCTTCGTCAATAGTGAGACAACGCCAAAGAATAGTATCGTCACCACGACGATATAGAGTATCGTTGAGTTCGAGGTAGTGTTTCGCTTGGTGGCGAATACGACGGTGGTCGTCCGATGTGAGAGCTGGGCGAAAGCGTTGAGTTTGGAGGTAGACCAAAATGTATCCATACCAAGGATCATAAGAATTGACTAAGAAGACAGATTCATCAGGAAATGGATCATGAGCTACATCTCCTGGGTTGATTCTGGGAAGATCCAACAGTAATTCGGCAAAGACTAGAGATTTCTTTGCTTTGGCAGCAGTGAAAACCATGTCAAATTGTTGGAGGATCACTATCCATTTGGAATATTTGCCTCCGATAACTTGGCGAGACAAAATGTGTCGCATGGGATTCTCCAAAGCAATAACAGTAGTTTGACGTAGTAATATATAGTGTCAGAGTCGAGTGGCAGCGAAGACCACTGCGAGGGAGAGTTTTTCCACATGTGAGTATCGTAGTTCAGGTCCGATGAGACCTTTGGACAAGTAATATATCACATGTTCACTATCGTCATTGTGAACTTGATCCAGAACCATGCTAAGTGAGGATGGTGAGGCTGCCAGGTAGAGGAGAAAGTCGCGTGAATAATCGGGGGCACTAAGAAGTGGGGCGGAAATGAGTGCTTGTTTCAAGGCATCAAACGACGGTTGAGCTTGGTCATCCCATAGATATAGTGTTCCCTTCTTTAATAATAAAATAAAGCCTTTCGTCATCTCGGCATAGTTCACGATGAAACGACGTAAAAAGTTTTCCTTCCCTTGCAAATGTTGGAGTTGCAGGATGGATTGTGGTGCGAGAAATTCAATGATTGCCTTAAATTTATCAGGATCAACCCTAATCCCGTGCTTGGAGACAATAAAACCTAGAAGACATCTAGACTCGACAAAAAATACCACTTATGTGGATTTAGACGTATATTGTAGAACCTACACTAGGTGAAGATTTGTTTTAGGTGTGCGAGGTGATGGGATTGCTTCTTGGAGTGAGCCGAGAGGTCATCCAAGTATGCTTGTACAATATGCCTAATGTCGTGAAAAGCGTAGTCCATAGCCCTTTGAAAAGTTTCTCCAACATTCTTTAGATCGAATGGGAGTTTACGATACAAAAACATGCCCCAAGGACAGATGAAAGCAGTTTTATGTTGGTCATCCTTTTTAATCGCAATCTGTTTATACCCCGAGAAACCATCCATGAAAGAAAAAGACTCACATCCGACGCAATCATCAAGGATATGATCTATGAACAATGTAGGATAATTGTCTTTAGGAAAAGCAGCGTTCAGATCGCGATAATCAACACAAACTCGGATGGTGCCTTGTTTTTTCTCTACGGGGACCGGATTGGAAACCCACTCCATCAAAGGAATGGGATAGATGAAACCAACGTTCAAAAATTTTTCTACTTCAGTTTTGATGGCGTCTGCTTTGCGTGGGTGGACAGGTCGGAGTCGCTGTCGAATAGGTTTAGCATTGTCATCAAATTTGATTTTGTCCTCGACTATAGACGGATCTATGTCGGGCATTTCGTCGTAAGACCAAGAAAACACATCGCAGAATTATTTAAAGAGGGATGTGAAGTGTGCAATTTCCTCGAGATTGCAATTTGCTCCAATCTGAATGTTTTCCACGATACCCGTTTTGACCGAGATATCTATGAGCATTGTCTTAGAAATATTTCCCATGTTCCCTTCCGAATCGATGGTTTGAACAGTCGTGTAAATGGAAAGGACCATATCAGGTGGGTCAAAGGATGGTATTTGAGTAGTTATCGCGTCCGAATCAAACATCGAAGAGCAATGGTGGAATTCTCCCCAAGGTCGTTCTTCTTGAGACATGATCTCTCGAATAGCTTCGTCCGTAGGTAGGATTTCATCGAGGAGATCTTTAGAAGGAACTGTGATGGGCAGGGAGTTCATACCTTTGGTCGAAACCATAGCCATGGAGGGTTCAGATGTAATTTGGATGGTTTGGTAAACCAACTTGGCTGGTGAGAGCGACATCTGATCTCCATAGGAATGAATGTCTGAAGGTGCTAGTAGGATCCATGGGTCGATAGAGCCATCCAATGTGGTGGATATTATTGCAATTGTATTTGGAACCTCAGGTGGTGGGAGAGGAAAACAACCCATTAGGGAAGATGCCTTCAGAAGACCGGTACCAATACTGACATATGAGTCAGGAACGCCTCCTATTAGGGGTACAATGCTACTTGGTAATGTGGCATAATCAGGGGTGCAAAAGGATAACTGCTCTACTGTGACTATTTTCCCATCCAACGGAAAGAGGATGAGTCAGAAAACGGAAGAAACAATGGCAGTCATTGCATATGAACAACTGCGACCCAGCAATAGATTATAGTTGAGATGAAGATCTACGACTTCAACGTCCACCGTTATCGTTTTCCCACTAAGTGTAATGGGAAATCTAGTAAGGTAGCCTTTTGGGAGGAAAGTGTGGCCATCGAAAGCTTTGAGGGAATTCGACGGTGGAGACAAAGTGGGAGAACCCAAAGCAAGCCAGCAAGTAGTTGACATAACACAGGTCGAAGCACCTTCGTCAATGACAGTATGATGGATTGGTCTCCCTTTCGACACAACTTGTGTCTGGAATGCAAGTTGGTGTGAGAGGCGAGTTTTAGATTTTTCCATGTCAAAAATGGCTAGTGTAGAATCCTGGGGGTCAATCCTACCAATGGTCGAAAGCAAGGCTTTCGTTTGTGTTGGACAAGTTTGCAATACTTCGAGAGCAGACATGGCTGATGGTGCCTGAGCCAAATCTTCTACAATGTTGTTGTTTTGGGCGGCACGTGCAAAGGTGTTATGAGTCGTGCGTCGAAGTGTCCCTTTGGGGGGATGAATCGCAGGGTCAACAGTAGGCCGTTTGATATGAAAATCATTGGGCGGTGGTGGATTTGAACTGGTACCAAGTTCCTGAGTATCTATGACAGGATTTCCATAAAGTTTGGCTTGTGTCTGAAGTTCAACACTTTCTATGCCATAAATGGCAGATGAACCTTCAACGGAAGGATGTGAACCACCATTGCCCCTTTGCGGGGGTTGTGGTGGGTTTGCAACCATGTGTTGCTGTTGCTGCTGTGGATTAGGGAAGGGATTATGTAGGACGGAAGGTGTCCTCCCAGAGTCCTTGTTTGCGATAAAATTCGTGCATTCCTGCAACCAAGGGCATTTGTATGTCAAGTGGTCCTCCGCACTAATTTTGCAAGGAAATTTCATGGGTTTTTCCTTCCCTTTGTCATTTTTAGCAGTGTTTTTCTAATTGGGATTATTCTGATGGTTCGGCTGCTCTTCCGAAGAAGATGTATTTTTCTTATTCTTCTTATTCTTTCCACTGGGTTTTTGTGAAGTTTGTATAGAATTTACCTCAGCGGTAGGAAGAGTAGTTTACTGGTTAGGGGCAGTGGCAGCCAAAGATGGCTGGGAGGTTTTCCCCCGAGACTGTTTTTGTGGCTACGCTAGAGATTGTGCCGACGAGACTGTCGACGTGGACTCCGAGTTTATGAGTAGCGAGAGAATTTGGATTACCAGGGGCACGGGGGAGTAAATCATATAGTGTGCCATATTGTGAATAGATTAAGTCTAGATGCTGGGCATGAAGAATGGATTGATATTTTGTGACCGCACCGGATAGGCCAATGTATTTAGCTAGGGTTGGTAAGAGAGATTTACAAAACCAATTAGCTAGGATATGATCCGAGATTGGCGCTTTGACCAGCGTCCTCCTACGCCTCCATTCATGAATGTGATTAGAGATGTGGGTGGCGGTGTCTTGGCGCAACGAAGTTAAAAAGTTCTGTACCAGTTTCATATCTGATAGGTAATTGAATTTTTTTTAGAAATTACGTAGCTAAGGCACTAAAAGTGTTGATGGCGATGTGTGGTAATTCAATATACCACTTGGCAGCATTGCTAGTGAGAGTGCGGGGGAACAACCGAAGCCGAATACTATCATCCACCATGGAATTAGATATAGACCATAGATGAAAGGTGGTCATGTGTGAAGCCGAATCCTCCCCTTGTTTCCCATCGAATTTCGGGATGTCAGACGGAATCTTGTGCGGAACTGGAGGCCAGAGCGGGTTGTGATTGATGGGATCATTAGTCAATTTATAGATGTCGGGGATGTCTAAAGCTGCTAAAAATGGCAATTGTGTGTTTGCCCCCTGATCTAGCCAAGGAAGTGTTGGCTGACTATTTGGACCATAGGGTCCGCCCATCAATGTGCTACCAGTAGGATAAGTAGGACTTTGTTGATAAAAATTTCCTATGGGTGGAGGTGTAGGGATATATGGTTGCTGTCCGTAGGGTATATTGTATTGTGGGGTGAACGGTTGGTTGCCCCCAAGATAAAAGTGCCTCCCTTTTCTAGATGGATGTTGGGGTGGATTGGCCCATATGGATACAATAGAGCCAGCCGGAGGCATGCTGCTATGTGCATAATTAAGTAATGGCGTGGATCCTACACCGAGATTTAGACCACTTAAGGGAATAGTGTTAACAATAGGTTGTCTGGTTTGTCCTAACGATTTCAAGGTTAGCGAAATGTTCCCTGTTGTTTGCGTGTTGGTGACATTGCCCCCTGGTATGGATGCCAAGGGGTTTGAACTCAACAAAGGATTCCAACCAAAAGGGTTGCTAAAAGGAAATGAAGTAGTCCCACTAGTGGGAGGGGGAACCGTGGGTCTCGTTGTGGTTACCGTAGGAGTAGATCCCGAAGGACTCGAGGATCCACTGACAGTTGTGATGACTATAGGGTTGGGACCAGGTAGAGGTTGACTAATGGGGTTACCGATTATTGGTATAGAACTTACTACCGGCGGGGAGGGTGGTGGCGAACCTGGGTTGGTTGCCATTGGTATCGACCCCATAGGTGCCAGTTGTGAAATGGACGTTGGTGTGGCCGAAGACATTTCTTGCGGTGTAATCTAAACTATCACAGGTGCCAATGGATTAGTGAGTGGAGGATTGTAAGGAGGTACGACGCCTTCTGTAAAAGGGTCCTCTAGAAATTCCATGTGATATGGGGCTATGTGAAAATCAGGGTTTTTCAATGGAGACTGCTCTTCCATGGAAGGCACGAGTTCACCAAGACTCATTTCTTCCTCTGGTGTCAAAGGAGGGAGACCTTGTTGTCGTCGAGACAGACGACGATGGTCGAAAGACGCCACGGTGACCTATTTATTTTAAGAAAATTTTAATGATTTGTGATGTATTATAAAGTCTCAGTGACAGTAACCACACACCTAAAAAATAAAAAAGAAACAAGGACTCTCTAAAGATAAATCAACAAGTAGCTAGAATAGGGTGCCCTGTCTGAGTACTACTGTTTGCTGGAGATGAAACCTAGTATCACAATAGCATACAAAGAGGGTTGGTCGTAAGTATAGTTACGGTTACTCTAGAGCTTCTCCCGAACCTCATATGATAGGTGTAAGTACTCTTGTGGAGATAAGTACCCTCCTAAAGACCGAAGATAGAGTAGGTCCGTCTGTTTTAGGTACCAAGACAGCCCGTCCCAATCACCTTTTGTAAGTCCCTAAAAAAAATTTCCACTAAGGATACCTCAAATCACAGACATCATCAGGGGGGTCACGGTCGTAGAAAGCACGCTATATGGGCAGAACAATTAGATCCCAGATCTAGTTTCGACATCCCTGAAGGGAACCCCAATATATAGAATGCCCATTGAATGCACTTGAAGGCATGCTACCTTCACATGCACCCAAGTGTTGTCTCGCGCTTAGCTCCAATAATGGAGTGGTCCTTATAATATGAGTGCAATAGGATTTTGCTCATTAATGACTCTAGTTTCAAGTTTGGATATCTTGGGTGATTTTCTCACTTTTCCTACCCCAAGATCCTAGCCTGAACTACTGTTGGTGTGAGCTTATAAAAAGTTATATGATTGATTTTATTATCGCTTGATTCTTAGTGTACTTTGATTATTAGTCTTGCGGGGGGGGAGTGGACGTATGAAATGTGACGAGACTCTGACTCAAAAAACCATGAAAAAATATGCTCTAAATATTCAATTCGATGAAGAGTATTTCTACAAGGAGAGGTTTCCTTCCAACATCCATGCACCAAACATTCAAATAACAAAGTTCAAAATGATAACGATTGTTCAAAGGAGGTTTCCTTGTATGTGATAACCTAGAGGTTTCATGTTGCCAATTCTGCTATAAGGTTATCAACATCAACGATATTCCCCACTAATATTCCCCTGGAGTTGTCTTTTACAACATTTTTCAAACTCTCTAAATATGAAAAATTCACCGAGTTTACCCATATGGACTCGTTAAACTTAATTAGATGGGGAAAAAATTTGGACAAAATGGATACTACTTCTGTTACATTTAAGAAAGGCTGATTTGGCAGCACAAATCTTGAACATGGCACTTCCTAGACAACTCTTTCGCATTCAGCTGAACCCTACCATCTATGAGTTTAGCCTTCGTCTCTCAGTATTCTTACACTGGTCAAAAATCCTAAATACTCTTTGGTGTTCATTAAGCCTAAGTTGCATAGTACCCTATTAGAGTGCCTTCTATTGTTCAAGTAGATCTCGCTATCTATTGCTCCTCATATCAACCAAACCGATCATCATGCCAAAAATTATTTTTCGTTAGTTATTCCCATTTACTCTTCATATTCTCCGTTAAAAACAACATCATCTCTTCCCATTTCGTGTTGACTGATGTAGGACGTCTCAGTGCCTACCTTTTGACAGGTCTCTTCCTATCGACTGCAACATCTTATCTAGGAAGTGGACCCAGAAACACATTAGTACCCAGATACTTGCAAACATCAGTGGCAGGTCATCTTGTATTTGATTGGGGGTCTTCATTATTGGCTCCCGATCGAATGATTCTATGAGTGTTTGACATCAGCTCCTTTTATTCACACTCGCTAGATTGTACTGTGCATCTTGGGGAACATCATCATTATCAGTGGCCACCCTGGCGTCTGTTAAAAGTTTCATTATTGACTGGTAATTAGACGATTTCCCGCATGTTCGACGATAGATCCTCCATTCACATGCAATGAAATATGTAGTTTAAGTGAAGCGGCGACCAAGACCTTGGGGCGAAGGTTACATCATTACAGCTGTGTTTCCTTCCCCAAGTTGCAATATTGTTTATGGAGACAACTCTTCAGTATTGATCCTGTTCTGACAGATACTTCCACGTTACGCTTATCAGTGGACACACTGTTCATATCTCTATTTTAGAGAAATCATGTTGATTAGCTACTAAGCATGGGAATGCCCGACTCAAGACATATAATATATTTTCTGACATATGTTGTTGTTTCAGGTTTTCCTCAGTCCTCTAATCTCTCTAGTTCTACTACACATATTATAAAGTATTTCGTCCATCGTCTTCATCTCTGACCTTACACTTTAGGGGGCATCTGTTACAGGACAAATGACCTCCTCATCATCTCAGAGGAGACGATAATATGGAAGAAAGAAAGTGACCTAGACAAAACCTATTTCTTCCAAGGTAACGCACCCCAAGAACTCATAAGCTGCACTATAACACTTCTGATCCATGTAAAGGTCGCATTAGTGACTAGGGAAATGCTCTAGTTGGCCTAGAGGGCAGCGTTACCCATGTTTAAACATAAAACAGGAAAAATCTTGCGGACAATGATTGGAAAACCCAGCTTTTTCTCATGGAGAGTCAGTACAAAATAGAAACTGAAAGGCACTAACCTCTTATTAGGCCTTACCAAAAGAAATTAGACTCTCAAGGAAGGCAAAAGCATGTAAAGCTAAGGAAACATCTTGGTTTTTTCCTTTTCAAACTGGTTGAAAGAGTTGGGCAAGATCTGCCCTCTCCATCTCCTATAAAATGGAGCTTTGGGTTACTAGTCCAAGGTCGAAGGTTTTTTGAATACATGTGGAGTAGAGTTACGTTGTTACTATATGGTAGTTGAGGATCGGTGAAGTGACATTAAGAGCTTACCACCTTGATCACCATCACATGCAACGCAACTCTGCTCCACATGTAGTAAAAAAACCTTCAACCCTGGACTAGTAACCCACAACTCCATTTTATAGGAGATGGAGAGGGCAGATCTTGCCCAACTCTTTCAACCAGTTTGAAAAGGAAAAAATCAAGATGTTTCTTTAGCTTTACATGCTTTTTCCTTCCTTGAGAGTCTAGTTGCTTTTGGTAAGGCCTAATAAGAGGTTAGTGCCTTTCAGTTTCTATTTTGTACTGACTCTCCATGAGAAAAAGCTGGGTTTCCCAATCATTGTCCATGGGATTTTTCCTGTTTTATGTTTAAAACAAGGTAAGCTGTCACAACTAGAGAGTTTTTTTGGGGGGGGGGAAAAAATAGGTTTTGTCTAGGTCATTTTCTTTCTTCCATATTACCTTCTCCTCTGAGCTGATGAGGAGGTCATTTGTCCTATAACAGAAGTCAATATTGACACTCTGGAGATGAACAGAGGATGGCAAACTAAACAAGGAAACCGGAAAAAACAGATAACTAAAGCAATAATTGAAACTGACCCAACAAAAATGAAATGAAAAACTCGCACAGATCCCCAATGGAGTCGCCAATTTGTTATGCAGGTAAATCCTCTATGCGGATAGAGAAAATCCCTCTAGTCCTAGAGTGGGTCTAGAAACAAAGGGACACACTAAAGTGTTGCTTCCTAATTATTGAATGAATAAGGGAAACGATAGATCGACCTACCTGGAATCCAACACTGTTTTTGTTGCTGTAGTAGTGGTGGCCTCTCGCTCTTGCTTTGGAAAATCACAATCCATTCGCCAATATGCTTGGATAATGGCACACAGAACAAGGAAACAAGAACGACATACAAGATGACAACATTCCATTCATAACTATTAACTAGTCAAAGAGGGCTAAACATATTGCATTAAACAAACATTATAACACAATAGTGGAACCAAACAGTAGTCATGTATATAAATGAATAGAAGGAAGAGTTACAATTGATGCTTTGACGTCGCAGTCTCCTCCAGCGGGGTTCAGGTGAAGTGCATCTCAGATGCTCGTCAGGGAATTCGAACAGGGTGAATGCATGGAATCAAGCTCTCAGAAATGTAATTCCTTATATCTATCTTCTCTAGTCATTTAGCTATAGTATCAGTTCTCCAAGTTTAGCTAGCTTGTTCTAAGAGAGATAACTTATTTTATAGAGGAAAAGGAGGATGTTGGGATCTATACAAAGGTGGGAGAGAGTCCTATCCTTTAGGAGAGTTCCAAGGGAGGTGGAAACTACTAACTAAAGGAGGGAGTACGTGGTTGTTTCAGTTCAACCGCTCCCAATGACTCATCCTCGAGGTGGTTGGAATAGAACCCCCACCTCTATTTTTAAAAAACATTCCATAAATAGCTTGGTGCGAGAGGGTAACTGGCTACTCACACCAAGGGAAAAACAAGGGTTTTTACAGTTCTGCTCAGGGAATTGTTAGCAGGAGGAATGTTACTTTCATGCAAAGGAATGCAATGATGGTATTTGCAAAGCATGGCACTTCTTATAAGTCACAGAAACGACCCTCTAATGGGCAAGATGGGGATTGCAGGGCCAGTGAAAAAATGTTGTGTAACAAGGGAAAACCATTTGAAATTATTCTTCTATTATATTGTCATAAAATGTTCAACAAAGAGTAGAATGAGCCCAATAAAATATGATCAACAATTTAACCCAAAAACTTCATAAACCAATATATAGTGGCAGAATATGTCAGAGACAACTTGATTCAAATTTTAGATAGCTTCAAAAATCTTCGGATGATGGTCAACTGTAGTCAAACCCCTGGATGCTACCTTGACCATAAAATGCGTGCATATAGGGACAAAATTCTGCAGTTATGTACCAGTGTCAGGAACAAAAACCCTAACTTTTTGTGAGCTTCAAATCTCTGACTTCGGACCTCCATACAACCTTTTCCTTCACCAATGTGTCGAACCAAATTAGACAGAAGAGAAGAATATGCTTGATGTTGTGATGTCTGAATCAACTTCTATGTTACTTGTATTTATAGGCTTCTAAGGGGTGTCCATTGATGTAAATTTGATGTTGAGGGTGACCTGTTCAAACGTGTATGTGAGTGAAGTCGACCTGATCTAATGTCCATGAGTGGGTGCAAAATCAAAAGCCAACTTCTGCTTATCCGAACAAGGTGATTTTTAGGTCGATTTTGGTGTTGAAATTTGCAACAAGAAACAATGAAATTGGAATCTAGAAACAACATGACAAAACCTACACTAGTGTGGGACCACAAGTCATGTAGTGATGGGTCTTAGCAATACATTAGTGTGCAATTCAGTTTATTCAATAAATTGGAAATGTGTCTAATTTAATTATCCCTTAATTAAATTGGACGATAAATTGTAATCTTATCTCATAAACACTTGTAATAGTTAACTGAGTGTGATAAACTCAATTAGCTCATGAATTTCGAGTTGAGGGTAGTTGGTGAGGAATGCAGAGTGATTATGTGTGTTTTAGAGTTCAAGTTGTAGTTAAGTGCATGAGAAATCAGTTAACTCAGTTAAGTGATTTAAAGTCAATTGAACTAGTTGTAGCTAATTGTTGCACTAGTGAGAGATCAAGTGAATTAAATCAGATTTAATTCACATGCAGTAATTTTCCATGCAACTGATGATTTACTATTAATAGTTGCATGCATATTAGTTCTAGTGGAGACCCAGTTGAGACAAATGTTAAAGGGAAGCTGACTATCAGTTGTGTTATTAGTAAACTACCCAGATGTAGTTAAAACACCACAGGATTTCCCATGATACTTGCGCAGTTGAGAAAGGGTGAAATTCCCAAGGAATAGGGATTGCATTCCTCATGAATTGTGTAAGCAAGACAAGCTGATTAGAGGCTGAGAATTGGCTAAGTGTTGGTCGATTTTGTCTTAATCAGTGTGAGACAGTTGTGAGAGTGCAAGAGACTCTTGTGAGAAGAGTGCATTGTAATTGTTTCATGATTCCTTGGTGAATACACAATAAAAGATAGAGGGGCTTTGAGCAACAAGCTTTCTCTGGGAAAATATATGTGTTGTGGTTTGATTTGATTCTTTCTTTACTTGTTGTGATTGGCGATCGTGTTTATTTTCCGCAATTGATTTGTAGAAGGATTCAGTATCTAACTTTAGTAAGTTGCTTGATCGGATTGAATCCATTGATATACATATTGTTTGTATAATTTATACAGGGTATCCGAGCATAGGAAATCACTATAGTGGAGAAGAAATTGAGTTTGTGAATGAATAGAATTTGAATTTGCAAAAGTATTCTTGGTGCGACACGGGGATCATGATCGAAATGGATTTCAATGGCTTGATATTGGAGTATGCACTCAAGGGAAGTTATTGTGTGGAAATACAGGATGGAGGAAGTTCTAGAGGACAATTAGTTGAAATAATTCATTTATAATGACATTCCCAAACCCATTCCCAAACCTGTTGCAGCAGATGCCGCAAATCTTGATGCTTGGCAAAAGAAGGTTGCAAGGGTGAGGAGGATGTCATTGGAGGGAGTACGAGACCACATTGTCTCAACTCTCCATGGAAAAGTGACTCCATATGCAAGGTAGAAGGATTTGATAGATCTATTTCAAAGTAGCAGTGACCATAGAAAATTGGCACTGAAGGACAAGCTCTGGAAAATCAAAATGGATAAAGACGACACTATTTGGAAATATTTAAGCAAGTTTGTCCAATGTTGAGATGAGCTTGGGAGCATTGGAATGACTGTCGCGGGTGATGACTTGGTGAGCCTAGCTCTTCTAGGAATTCCCAAGAGTTGGCATAGTTATCAGGACTCTGTCAATGGGAGGGAGAAATTATCAGATTGGGAGTGATTTTGGTTGAATTTGGTGCAAGAAGAATTTAGGCGGAATAACAAGGATGGATCATCATCCAAGACAGATGATGAGGAAAATTGCACCTTGGATGGTAAGGCAAAGAAGGGGAAGGGAAAAAAATCTTATTCCAAATCTGAGACCGGCAAAGAAGGCAAGAAGCGTGACCTGTCCAAAGTGAAATGTTTTCATTGTCACGAACATGGACATTATACCACTAATTTTCCATAGAAGAAGAAGAACAAGAAGGCTTCAGGATCTGTAGCTGGTGAGGCTTTGGCCTCACAATTTGAGTTGGACTTCTCGCTTATCGCATGCATGGTGTCAAGTGTGATGGGATCAGTGTGGTAATTTGATAATGGTGCATCTTTCCACATGACGGGAGACAAAGAAATTTTCAGTAGCTTCGAGGAGAAAGATCTCCAGATGCATATCGAAATGGGTGATAATGGAAGGTATAGCGCTATCGGGATTGGTACAGTTACTTTCCAAAGATAGTCAAGTAAACCCTTATTATTAAAAGATGTAATGCATGTACCATGCTTGAAAAAGAATTTAGTTTTAGTTACAATGTTGGAGGATAAAGGTTATGATGTGGTTTTCAGTGAAGGGAAAGCTTTCCTTTGACACAAGGCCACAGGATAAGCCAAGAAGATTGGGGTTTGTGTGAAGAATCTCTATAAACTTGATGTAGATGGTTGCGCAGCATTGATGGGTAAGGCATACAAAGTGGTGAGTCAGGATGAGGGTGAGTTATGGCATAGGATATTGGGCCATCTACGCCATAGAGTTGAAGGTCATGCAACAAATTTCTATGGGGCTTCCAGAGGGTACTTTTGCGCAGATAGACACATGCAAGGATGTACCATGGGGAAGTGTGAGAAAGCCATGTGATTGTCCCTTGAGAGGGATTTGGATTTGCATGTAGATGAGGAACTCTTGGTTCCAAAGAATGAACCTCAAGATGTGGAGAAGCCACATGCGGAGGATCATGGAGTCGCAGAAACTACTCATGTAGATACCTCCAGGAGGGGGAAATTTCGAGCCATATTGGCAGAGGGAGTACATGCAACTATACCTCTAAGTGTGAGGTGGGACAATGTGTAAGAATAATCCCAAGAAGAAATTTGGGTAGGGTCCTAGAGATGGTGCGTCTCATGGATCGAACCTGGCTACAAGAAGCCCACAATACAACAGTAGTAGGATCGGTTAGATTGATGCAGTCATATTTCAGGAAGACAGAAATCAAAGTGATAGGTGTCGAATACTGGAGCGCAGTTAGAGATGGTAGCTATGCAGAGTGCATGGATGCAGATGTCAACAACGCAGAGAGTCCTATAGACATGTGCAGTAGCTAGCAGCACCCAGAAGACTCTGATGACAAATGCATTACACTTATTCAGTTATTTGGAGGCTATTCAGTTTCAGAAGTGTTGCATGAAAAATTTGCGTGTGTGAGAAACACTAGAGAAGTGTTGCATGTGTGAGAAACACTAGAGAAGTGTTGCATGCAAGAGTGCATGTGCGAACAACACTACAGAAGTGTTGCATGCAAGATTTGCATGTCGCATGCAAGATTTGCATGTCGCATGCAAGAGTTGCATGTCACATGCAAGAGGTGCATGTGCGCATCCAAGGACATTCCAAGGTACTGGATCGGGGCAGATTGATTCCTTTATTGTTGAGAGGGACTGTTGAAATTTGCAACAAGAAACAATGAAATTGGCATCCAGAAACAACATGACAACACCTACACTAGTGTGGGACCACAAGTCATGTAGTGATGGGTCCTAGCGATACATTAGTGTGCAATTCAATTTATTTAATAAATTGGAAATGTGTCTAATTTAATTATCCCTCAATTAAATTGAACGATAAATTGTAATATTATCTCATAAACACTTGTAATAGTTAACTGAGTGTGATAAACTCAATTAGCTCATGAATTTCGATTTGAGGGTAGTTGGTGAGGCATGCAGAGTGATTCTATGTGTTTTAGAGTTCAAGTTGCAGTTAAGTGCATGAGTTTAATGCATGAGAAATCAATTAACTCGGTTAAGTGAGTTAAACTCAGTTGAACTAGTTGTAACTGATTGTTGCACTAGTGAGAGATCACGTGAATTAAATTAGATTTAATTCACATGCAGTGATCTACCATGCAACTGATGATTTACTATTAATAGTTGTATGCATGTCAATTCCAATGGAGACCGAGTTGAGACAAAGGTTAAAGGGAAGTTGACTATTAGTTGTGTTATTAGCAAACAGCCCAGATGTAGTTAAAACACCACAGGATTTCCCATGATACTTTCGCAATTGAGAAAGGTTGAAATTCCTAAGGAATAGGGATTTCATTCCTCATGAATGGCGCAAGCAAGGAATGATTACTAGAGGTTGAGAATTGGCTAAGTGTTGGTCAATTTTGTCCGGATCAGTGTGAGACAGTTGTGAGAGTGCAGAAGACTCTTGTGAGAAGAGCACATTGTAATTGTTTCATGATTCCTTGGTGAATATACAATAGAAGATAGGGGGTTTTGAGCAGCAATCTTTCCCCGAGAAAATATTTGTGTATGATTGGTGATCATGCTTATTTTGCACAATTAATTTGTAGAAGGATTAAATATCTAGCTTTAGTGCATTGCTTGATCGGATTGAATCCATTGATATACATATTGTTTGTATAATTTATACACTTGGTCCTCTTGGAAAGAGGAACTTAATGCCATCACCATCTCCATCAAGTGCATAGTCCAAAGTGGAATTTGATCGCAGTTGCATAGTTTTAACACTCCCTCTCAACTAGGGAGAATTCCACCTGTAAAACTTGTCCATCGATCAATGTGTCATCCTGTTATCATGTGTACCAATATGCTCAACTCTATCTGCTGAAACATTCTCGAATATAAAGAAGAAGAATCACCGAGGAGCAAAAGCTACCACCCTCTATCCAACGGGCTACTACCTGGAATCTCAATGAGCGGGCTGCTACCCAGAAATGTGTCAGTGGCCTACTACCCAAAAATATTTCATCGGGATACTACCCGAAAATATGTCATCGGGCTACTACCCAGAAATATCATTAGGATAATACCTGGAAATGTCATAAGGCTACTACTTGGAAATTTCATGGGGGAGCTACAACTCAACCCATATTGAGCAATAGGTGATATAGGGGAGCTACTACTCAACCCATCCTATCGCCTATTAATATTCCCAACAACGACCCATAAGAGTAATGTGGTAGAACACATGCATCATAATATAGATTGGACGAGATACCCGACTTACCAAGAGGTAAGGATCACACGCCTTTAAGCCTCCTTAATCGTTGTTTAGACGGAAAGGGATAATCCCAACAAGCCTAATCTTGTGGGTATGATGCCAACTGGGGTATACTTTGAAAATACCAAGACAGGGTGAGCTACTACTCCAACCCTGTGGGTAACAGATGGGGGAGATGCCCTATTGTCCAGATTTCCCTCAACCCCAGTAGCCTTCTATCTCAATTCCTCACCCTAGGAACTCAGACAAGGGGGAAGAGTATGGCTCAGTTTCCTCGATCGGTGGTGCCCCTTATCAGGAGGGGTCACATCCATTAGTCCAAGCTACTCTCTGAAGACCAAGAACTTCCCTTTCAGCAAAGCCTTGGTGAGGATATTTGCAATCTACTCATATGCCAATATGTGATAGAGATGAACACCTCCTCTTTGTACCATATCACGAATGGAGTGGTATCAGATCTCTATGTGCTTGGACTTGTCATGAAACAAAAGATTCTCTACCATACGGATCCCACTCTTGTTGTTGCATTATATCATTGTAGCATCTAGGAACTGCTCAAATAGCTCTCCAAAGAGCTTCCTCAACCAAACTGCTTCGTTGTTAGCCATGCTAGTGGCAATATACTCTTCCTCGGTGGTACTTGATGCTACAGACTTATGTTTCCTGCTCATCCAAGATATCATCGTAGATCCAATACTAAAACAACATACAAATGTACTCTTCCTGTTGATAACATTTCCCACCCACTCAACATCGGTGTATCCATGAAGATGAAAATCTCCGACAGAGTATCTCAGACCAAGTGTAATCGTCCCCTACAAATATCTCAAAATGTGTTTGGAAACGGTCCAATGTGCAAGGAGAGGCTCGGTCATGAATTGATTCAATGTGTTTACTGCATAGCATATGTCCAGACAGGTGTTCACAAGGAAGATTAGAGCCCCAATCAACTATTTATACTTGGATGGATTCGCCAGATTAGGTCCTTCAACTTCTCCACATAATTTCTTGAATTTTATTTCCATCAGTATGGGTAGAGACTTGTATTTGGTCATTCAAAATATTTCAATCAGATTCATAACATATTTTCCTTATGAAAGGAAAATTTGACTAGCCCTTCGCCACACCTCAAGGCCTAGAAAGTAGTGCATGAGTCCAAGGTCCTTCATTTCAAATTTAGAGGCTAGCTCCCTCTTACACTCCATCATCAGAAGCTCACTACCTGTCATGAATATATCATCAATATATAAAACCAATATCAATGGCATACCTTGGAATACCTTGAAGTAGAGGTTGGGATTGGCATTGCTTCTCGTGAATCCCAACTTCATTAAATAATTGTCTATGCGGGCGTACCATGCTCTTGGGGCTTGCTTCAAACCATACATTTCCTTCTTCAATCTACAAACACGTGTCCTTCGATCCTCTACTTCAAATCCTAGTGGTTGCTCAACATATAATTCTTCTTGTAGCATGCCATGGATAAATGTAGTCTTTACGTCCATCTAATGAAGGGTCCATCCTTGACTTGTGGCAAGAGAAACTATTGAACGAATGGTTGTATATTGAGCCACAGGTGCAAATATATCACCATAACCCTCTCCCTCTTTGTGGGAGAATCCTCGAGCCATGAACCTCTCCTTGTATTTTTCAATGCTTCCATCAATTCCATGCTTGATCTTGAATATCCACTTCGAAGTTACCACATATTTCTCCTTCGATCTTGGCACAACATCCCAGACATCATTCTTCATAATAGATTCACATTATTCATCCATAGCATCTTTCCAGACTCATTCTTTTACGACTTCTTCGAATGTGGAACGTTTGGGTTGAATCATAGTGCTCATGGTTGCAAGATATCCCTGGTACCTGCATGGTTTCTTCCTTCCTCTAAACGATCTTCGTACGAGAACATGCCTCTCAACATCATGTAGAGTGTCATAGAGCCAAAGTGGTCTCTTCCTAGTAAGAGGATTACTAGGAGGAGAATCTAAGGGATCAATGGGTTCCATAGGATCATCAACAATATCAGTCTCGAATTTGGGCACAGACGTACCATCCAAGATATCCATATCACAATTATTCTCGAAAGGAGGAAGCAAAGGAAGGTCTCTGGCTTTTCCAAGAGCAACATATTCATCGAATGTGACATCCCTACTAATTTTTACCTTCCTTTGACCATGCATATATATTCTAAATGCTTTAGAATTTTCATAATACCCAACAAACATACCTTTTCTTTTAGTGGCTTCCAACTTATTCCTTTTCTCTTTCGGCACATGAAAGTATAGGGGGAAACCAAAGATACAGAGATGAATCGCATCAGGCTTAACACTTGGGAACACTTCTTCGAGTGTTTTTTTGTCTAATGCTTGATGAGGCACCCTGTTTTGAACATATATGGCAACATTTGTTGCTTCTCCACAAAGGAAATTTGGTAACTTTAGATCATGGAGCATGGCACGAGCGACTTCTACAATGGAATTGTTCTTGCTTTCGGCTACTCCATTTTGTTTGGGAGTATATAGTGTACTTGTCTCCCTCTTGATGCCTTCCTTCTTGCAAAAATCAATGAATTCATTTGAAGTGTACTCTCCGCCATTATCAGACCTAAATATTTTTCTTTTCTTCCCTATTTGATTTTCGATAAAAGCTTTGAAATCCTTGAACTTTTCAAAATTTTCATCCTTATGCTTCAAATAATATATCCATGCCTTTCTTGAAAATTCATCAATGAAGGTGATATAATAGAGATGGTTACCAAGAGAATGTACGGGCATCATGCCACTTAAGTCGAAATGAATAAGATGGAGGATGTCATTTTTATTACTTTCACTAGAGGGGAATGGTCCCCCTGTCCTATTTCCACTGACACATCATGGACATACTCCATCATGTTGAGCTTGAACTTTTGGAATCCCTGAGAACAAGTTATCCAATTTTGGAAGCGCATCATAATGAATATGGGCGAACCTTTTGTGCCATAATTCACTTAGATTATTTGTATTATGAACCAATGCCAATAGTGGCCTTCCAACGACCCTATAGAGTCCTTCATATCTTGTTTCCAAAGTGAATGCATCTTTCATACGTGATCCAACTGGCCAAGTAAGAACTCTTCCCTTGATGAAGGAAACCCTCATCCCTTTGTCTTCCAAAGTGGAGATTGATACCAAATTCTTCTTCAACCTAGGCACATACTTTACATTATGCAATAAAATAGATTCCCCAAAATTCAAATGAAATTTGACAAATCAAAAACCTTTGATGGGATGATTGGAGTTGCCTCCAAGAATGATTTTCAAATTTGACTCCCTCTCTACCAAGTTAGAGAGAACTTCCTTGTAACTAGATAAGTGATGAGTGGCCACACTATCAACCCACCAACTATCCCACGAATCTGGAGGAGATGAAATAGTAAGAGCGGAAATAAGAATATGTTCAGATTGATTCGCAACATTACTTTCATACCTGGAGAATTTTGACTTCTTTTGTGGACGACAATCTCCTTCGTGGTCACTTGGAGCATCTCTCCTTCTTATATCATTTCTTCCATCACAATAATTCCTTCAATCATATTTCCTTATTTGGTCATTGAACCTATTATTGTTGCTTCTAGCATTATAACATGGTCCATTATTCTTCTCGGGGCAATATCGAGCATAATGACCCTTCTTGTGACAAATATAGCATTTGATGTGTGAGTATTCTTTTCTTTTACTTTCATTTTGAGGAGGAGGCTTTCTTGAATTTGATGGAACTCCTTTCCCTTTCTTCTTCTTATTTTCATGAGCGATGTATGTAGCGAGTTCTCCTTCTTTGTGATTTTGAATCCTTCCTCTTCCTATCATCCTGCACTCTTATTGAGTGAGATTTCCAACAATCTCATAAAATATAGGGAGGACATTTGTGTTGCTTATGGTAGTGATGAATGTTTCCCAAATAGGAGGGATACCTCTTAAAGTCATGACCACCAGTTTTCTGTCAGTCACAACTTCTCCAACCCTTAATAATTGATCTCTAAGACGAGATATCCTCATTATGTAGGATTGTATGGACTCTCCTTTTTTCACCTTGGTGCCTTTGAGTTGATATTTCAAGGTGAGGATTTCATTTAGATATTTGACCTCATACATGCCTATTGTATTATCATACATGTCCTTGGACCTTCTCAAGTTTCCAACATATGCAAGTAAATTGTCTTGAAAACCATGAACTATAATTTGTGTTGTTTTATTCTCACCTTTCTTATGCTTACTCTTGGTGGAAACAAATGCATTCTCAGGAGCCTTAAGTATATTTCCTTGAATATATTCCAAAACATCGTTGTTCTCAACTATGATTTCCAACCTGAATTTCCATGCAGCAAAATTGGATGAGTCACCTAACTTCGCATTTTCCTCGAAGGTGGTTGACATCTCGATTTGACTCGATTGGCTCCTTCAAATTTTCCAAATATGATTGCTTCAATACTTGTCTCCTCTTGGGATTATCCTTCACCTTAGTTGTGATACCATGTTAATTTTTAGATTGTTTTATGTTGTATCAATTACTTTATCCCAATTCCAAACTTCAATTAGCAATATTTCCAATTATAATTAGTCTTTCCATTCATCAACAATAATTGAAGATAGAATAATAAATGTAATGACAAAGGAGACAACCATCACATCAACAAGAGACACTAGATTTGGTCAAAGACAAGGGAAATACCCACTATGGGGAAAACCCTTTGAAATTATTCTTCTATTATATTGTCATAAAATGTTTAGCAGAGAGTATAATGAGCCCAATACAATGTGATCAACAAATTATTCAACCCAAAAACTTCAGATATGTTAGAGACAACTTGATTAAGACTTCAGACAACTTCATAAACTTTCAGATGAAGGTCAACTGTAGTCAAACCCTTGGACGCTACCTTTAGGTTAGCATGGGTGCATATTTAGGACTCTACCTTTCCCATAACATGCATGCGTCTAGGGACAAAATTCTACAGTTATGGGCCAGCGTCCAGAACAAAAACCCTAACTATTGTGTGAGCTTCAGATCTGTGACTTCGAACCTCCATACAACCTTTTCCTTCACCAATGTGCCGAACCAAATCAGATAGAAGAGAAGAATATGCTTGATGCTGTGATGTCCAAATGAGCTTCTAGGTTACTTGTATTTATAGGCTTCTAAGGGGTGTCCAATAATGTCCATTTGAAGTTGAAGGCGGCTTGTCCAAACGTGTATGTGAGTGAAGCCGACCTAATCCAATATCCATGAGTGGGTGCAAAATAAAAAACCAACGTGTGCTTATCCGAACGAGGTGATATTTAAGTCAATATTGGTCCTCTTGAAAATAGGAACTCAATGCCATCATCATCTCCGTCAAGTGAGTAGTCCAAAGTGGAATTTAACCACAATTGCATAATTTTAACACACAATGAGCTAAGTTCCGCGCAATAATGAGCTAAGTTCTGCGCAATAGTGAACTAAGCTCTACACAATAGGCTATAAGCTCCACACAATGAGCTAAGTTTCACACAATAGGCTATAAGCTCTGCACAATAGGCTATAAGCTATGCAAAATGAGCTAAGTTCCACACAATGGGATAAGTTTTTCACTTGCGTATAATAGACTAATTTTCTCGCACAATAGATATTAGTTGTTTTCTTGGTAATGATGTATTCGTTTTCCAATAATAAATATAATGATGTATTCATTTTTTAATAATAAAATAAAATAACTAGCTCCTCACAATGAGCTAAGTTCCGCACAATAGCAAAGTTTCTTGCTTTTTCACAATAGGCTAAGTTTCTCGCACAAAAATTATTAGTTGTTTTCTCGGTAATGATGTATTCATTTTTTGATAATAAAATAAAACAAAAACAATTGATTTTTTTTTCATAACGTTCTCTCGGTAATGAAATGTTCATTTTCCAATAATAAAATAATGTAAATAGCTTTGCACAACTATTGATAATATTTCAATTGTAAATAATTAGGCATATGTGCAGAACTGTGGATGAGTTGCACTGTGCAGATGAAGCATTCAATGTGTTTTTGGATAGCCTTATCAACACAACTAGTTTTCTTCTCATAGATACGCTAATAAATCCTTATTCGAGAGTGTTTTTCGCACTTGCATTTTCTTGTTGTGGAAGTGTTTTTGTCACACTAGTGTACCAAAAGGCACTTCTTTAACAGTAGGTTGCTTCCTGAAAATATCACAGAGAATATTATGGTGCTGTTAATGGACAAACTGAAAACAATGTAAGACAAAACTCGTAAGGTAAGTAATGCATACAAGACAATAATAACATGAATTGAAACATAAAAAAACAAGACAATAATGCTCAAATGGCACAAACAAACCAATACAATATTGGATAAAACTCCCTTTATTGTTTGTTGGCAGTAAGAATAATATAATTCTAACACACTTGCAGTCAGTCCTTTCAGCTATGGAGCTCAAATACTCTCAACAAGGGGTCCCTTTCCTTGGTCTCCTTGTAAACTTCTCCTCCCTCTCTCAAAAGGAATGTGAAAACTCTCCAATGGTGGAGTTCTCTTCTTCACTAAGATGTTAGACGACAAACATGCTAGTGCCTTCAATCCTCTTGCTTCGCCACTTGAAAGCTGGTTTTGATATGGTAGCAATTTTTCCATCATAACAATGTGTCTTATTTTTCTCTTCCCATCGTCAATTTATATTGAATTTTTTGAACTTCCCTTCCCTCTCTTGGCCCAATATTGATAGTGACTTAAGAGTAGGACAAGAGATTCCTTTGAGGGCTACATAACTCTTTAAGATGGCTCGAATTCGACTATCCTTCACTGTAATTGACAAAGAATCATCTTCATCAAGTGTGTAAAGTGGTCTCGGATGGTGAATTTTTTCCATCCCTAAGATGGCAAGACTATTGAAGGATCAAGCGCGTTGTGCGCAAAAATCCTTTGTTGTTGGTGCATTGTCCGCCAATTTCTGAATGAACCTTAGGAATTAATTAAAAATTTTCCCTTCATAATGTATTTCTGCTGGAAAATATTTATTTGTACTATTTTCTTGACATTTTGTAATGTATTTTTCCTGTATGATTTTCCGGTGTTAACATTTACCCCCTAATGTATGAGATATAGGAGGAACCATATAACCGAAATACATTATGATTTATTTTATGTGTGAACCTTTTGAGAAAGAGAGAGAGAGAGAGAGAGAGAGAGAGAGAGAGAGAGAGTAAATTGTTGTGGAGATAAGTAGGGGAACCCCTTGTGTTACATACACCAATAACCTCACATGAAAATGCAGGAGTCAATTTTTTTTTATACAAGTTACCCATGGGTAACTATCTAAATCACTATTAGATATTCCTTACTCATCATTACATAGCATGTTCATCGGTTCATAGTGAAACCTTAGTATAAGAATAATAAGTTGCTTACCCATTAACAACCTCTATTATGGTACATTAACATAAAACTGTATGAGATACCTTGCATTCATTTCATTATTCATGTAGTCATCACATACTTGACATTATGAATATCACAACAAGAAAGGAATCAACATCATCATCTTGACTCAATAATCAATCACATCATTGAACACCAATATACCCTGGAAACCCCGTAGCGTGAAAACCAACAAACGTTTAATTTTATTATTAAATGCTCATGAGGGTGTTCAACCCTCACTCAATGACTTATAAGGGAGACCATCCCTTAACCATCGTTTATACATCTTACAAGGAAATATAAAAATATCTAGCTTAAAGCCATTACAATAAATATGATAGAATTTACCCACTAATATTCATATCTTCATATCTTGGTGGCATGGATGTACCTACAATGGAAAATCATACATTGGATCATCCTGTAGCTCGCACTCATCTGCATGAACCATAATAATTTACCTGCCACCAGGTTAAGCGTAATATTTCCTTTGTACATGTCACCATCATTCCTTGCTAATGATGCCTTCAACATACATTGATGTCAAGATTCATAAAGTATTGATCAACCATTTCATAAATCTATACTAGAGAAGCTTCTCCATCTACTTATGTATATTCATGACATGAAAGTAAAATACCTTGACATCCTCCCTTTAACTACACATACCGCATATGTGCTAGTTATAAGTCATCACATTAACTAATGTTTCCCTCGCATAAGCACACATTCTTGCAAGACAATAGCTACATCTCCCAAGCTTTTCTTTAAAAGAAACTAATACATCAGTTACGATATTCGTGCATGCGGTTTACATAAATTTAATCAAAATAACTAACCCTTAAGCTATTACCTTTGGTGCGTGGAAGGAAAGCTAACATAACAAATGTTGCTCCCATGCATGAAAATGCATATATATTCCAAAAGAGTCTTCCCAAAGGAATGCTTACACAACAGAGCACATAGCTTCCAAGAGAGTCTTCCCAAAGGAATGCTTAACACAAGAGAGCATGCAAAGGTAAGTTTTCTTTCTGTAACACTAATGTAATAAATCATATGAATACATGTCTTCTTTTTCAAAGATTATACTAACAATCCTTTCCAATGTAGTCTAACACAACATGCTATCTTTCCCACATACAAATATGTATATTCTTTCCAACAAAAATTAATACAAATATTGCATGCCTATGCATGATCTCACTCCAAATGAAACTAACATAATAGTTATGATAGCATAAAGTACTCACTTATAAGTTTTCCTAAGGAAACAGGATAAGTCAATATTTCTTCTATCCATGCAAAGAACATATCTCTATAACAAAATGTCTATCTCTTCTTAATGTACGTAACACAAATTCCCTTCTTGGAATTACACCTCATTAACTATTATTTTCATGTAAGGATATACATAATTATTTCTAAAAAAGGAAGTTAATATAACTTAATTTCTTTATGTAGTTCTTATGCTTCCCTTTCATGAACTTATGATAGATAACCATCTTTTATGCACAAAACTAGGAAACCATAATCAAGGTTAACTTAACCTTTTATACACCTAAGTCAAGAACCAGCCATGCAATCTTTTCAATAGGTTACCCTTTTCAAGAAAGTGGAAGGCCTTTTTAAAAAAATTACCAAGCTAACATTTTATATAGTAAATCATACAATTAAGTCAAAAAACCCAATATACAACACAAAAATAACTTGCTCTTTTACCCACCAGAACATGTAACTTTTGCAAACTCTTGCAAAGGAATTAACACAATGGACTTATCTTTCACACACAAGGCGAAGATATTCTTTCCAAAGAAAATCTTATAACTTATGTTATTTATGTGTATAATTTTTAGAATTTAATTCCATAAGATATTATCTTTAACCACAAAGACACATTTCGCCTTAAAAAAAGGGAAATCCCAACTTATTATACCTTCCCATGAAATATTTTCTCATATATTTATTTCATCTTGATATGAGAATAAATTGGAAAATAAGTCAGGTAAATAATTAAATAATCAATGGTGAATTTATTTCAGTCATATCTCAATAAACTAATGAAATACCTTTTAAAGATGAGAAAAATATTTATTATTCTTTACTATTTTCCCATCATCCCAGGAAAATACATATGATATATTTTTTTATATATGCACTTCTTTCCAAGAAAATAGATTCATTAATAACCATGAAAATCCATACATTTTTTCTTAAAATAAAACATATTGGACATACTTACCTCTCACCAACGCTCTTAATAAGAACTTCTACTATGCCACAATATGTTAGCGGTGGCCAGGATGTAGGATCGGGGCTGGAGAGGATCATTTCATACTCTTTTCCTTACCTTTTTAACCCACGAGTTTACCATTCAACTGCACACTGTCATTGTCGCCTTTTCAACCCGCTGGTCTCCACTTTCAACCGGTTGGTTTCTCGTTCAACTGCATACTCTCATCCTCGCCTATTTAACCGACATTTTGCAAGAATCGATCTTGTTCTCCTCTCCGCCGAGTGAGTGCAGACCCGTTGGTTTCTCGGTCCATTTGCACACTCTCCTCTCCACCCAGTGAATGAAAAGAACCATAGTATGCCTCTCAGTGTATCGTTGATTGTCCTCAATCTGTCGATCATCAAAACCATGTAAAATTTCCCAGAGTCTGAAGATCTGGCCAGCTGGGAAAATCGCACCTTGAGTATATCGAAAAGTGTACACAGTCAATCCTTAGAATGGAACGTCGAACTTGTGTGGACTTAACTCCACACCCATATATTTTATTCTCCTCCTCTCTTACCTATTTTCACCGATATATGGAAAGAATTAATACATAGTTATCAAGAATTCGTTTTACAACCAACTAAATTTTGATTCCAGCTATTCTTGGTGGAAACGGTAATAAAATTATACTAGTAATTATATCATTTTTACCGAAGCTTCTAAGGTAGGTGTGTTATATACTCCCCCCTTGAAGAGAACACTGTCCTCGGTGTGCTTCTCTCACTGAAACTTAAACTTATACTCATGATATAATAATTTAAACAACCCAAAGGGGGTCCTTCCCTTTCACAATGAAACATTTTATTTTCCTTAAATGCCATTAATTGAAACAAGAATGTTTTTATCCATAGTCATAAGCAGGCATAGCTCAAAAAATATTCCATTTCCATTTTAAACCACTTATCCATTATTCAAGTTCATAAAAAAAATATAAATAAATCTCTATACCAACTTACCATTACTTACCAATTACTATTGGAAGTAATGATGACTTTTACACAAGCTCTCTGAGAATGGTTGAACAACCATCAAAACTCCATGGAAAGAGCCTGTAATGTATGACTAACAAATTCAATCACATTAGTCACATAGTTTCAATCAAATGAAATACTTGCAACTATCAAACATTCATGCAATACCAAGAGATGTTTTAATCAGAGTAATTCCACAAGTACTCAGAGAGCACCAACCCTCTAATAAATGCATCATGTGCACACTGTCTTAGCTCCTGCTAAAGACATCCACACAGTACTTCAAAAATTACTCAGAGCACCTATCTCTCTAATCGTACCAATGGTCAATCAATGCACCATGGGCATATCCTAGCCTCTGCTATGATAGTCAAACAAATTAGTAATAAAACAAATGAACTTACAAATTCAGTAATTCATTTTCCAAGTGCTAAACTCATTTCCTCTTAATATCGACATAATATATTTACACAATCATATAAAAATTTATTTTAATACAGCACATAACTTATTACGTAATTTGCTCTGCTATGAGAACCACAATGGTAAACAAAATGGTCCTCCCAACCCATGGGAGTTGGTTTCCGCAACCAAATCGAGTCATTTTCACATCCAAACAGTCATTTGACAAAAGACCATTCCAGGTCCAGTAAGGATTCCTCTTGGCAACATCATGCCTATTCCTCTGACAGTGTCCCATCTATGAGGAATTTTGGGAAACCTCCAACAGTCTCCAAAATCAATAGAGTTGCCTCAGGTTTTTCCCCTTCACCATCTTGGCCAACTCTCTTCCCTACTGAGATCATATATCTCTAGGGAGAGGAAATACAGGTAGGTAAGTGCCATTAACCCCTTCAGGGAGGCAACCACCATCAACCCAAGGCCTTCTAGCCTTTCACAATTTTTGACAACCTTGCATGTTAAATTTCTCTTTTAGCATTGTTTCCCATAGTAAATTACAAAATGAAATATGTACCCATTATATATAAAGAAAAATAAACTTTATGTACATAATACATCATACTTGCCCTTAACATGGGTCCAATGATATCTATATTAGTAGGAAACATGAATAACATACACATGAATAACATACATGTGTTGTACATTATTATTTCCAAAATAACAAATCATGCACTTTATAACATGATACCATGTGTTTATACATTATTATTTCCCAAGTAACACAATCATGCACATTATAACATGATACTTTAGTATTTACTGTTGCAATTTGCATTGCAATGTTTGCGATGTTTTAATTTCATAGTTTTTCTGTTGCCATTAAGCTAACCATGCTTAATCTCTTTCTTGTTGCCATTAAGCTAACCATGCTTAGTCTCATCAACGACACTAATCATAAATATGCATTGTTAAAAAAAATATTCACTTTCAAAATAATTTTAGTTTTATGCATACAATGTTGTCATGCATACAATTATATACAAATATTCATTAACATGTATATAACAATAGCGCTTAGGGTAACAGCCCCACGGGTAATAGTCCAACATTCCAATTCCAGTAGTGTACTGTTACCAACAGTATGACACGTGAAGTAACTACTTGTTCACAACTTGCAATAATCTTTAATAAAAACCCATTCATCCATATAGGTTTTATTAGTTAGTCATACAAAACTAACTAATCAATACCACTAAAAAATCTTAATGCATCCATGACATGACTCATTCAAAAACTAGTCATTCGACAACTAGTCATTATAGTCAAGTCTCACTACTTGAACCATTGTGTTTTTTTTAACATCTGAAAGGGTTCATTCAATTTCATTTTAAAGCACTCTATCATCCTCTTCAAGGAATTTCCCCATCTTTTGCATTCATGCATTAGTTTCACACACCATCACTATACACATTCATTGTTTTCAAGTAGCGCACGGTAGCTTTAATTATGTTCATTAAATGTATGCATAATATGTCATTTACCCAAATGTTAATAGTCCACTCTCACTTTTACTAGTGAGTACTCAAGTTGTTCATAAGTACAACAAAGGTTTTATTGTCTTCTCACTTTCACTAGTGAGTACTCAAGTTGTTCATAAGTACAACAAAGGTTTTACTGTCTTTTATCCTCAACAAGATTCCAATGTTATGAAAACCATTTTGCAACATTATTTATTACTTATTACTCTTCAATGTAGTTATAAACATGAATCACACATCTCATGTCAAAAGTAAGTAGACTACTGCATATATCAATCAATATATAGATTGCTAGAATCATACATTAACTAATGTCCATTAGTATCATACCTCAATTTATTTTCGCTTAACAAATCCCAAATGTGCCAGTGTTGCAACCTTTAGCTCTGATACCACTTGTTACATACACCGATAGCCTCACATGGAAATGCAGGAGTTATTTTTTTTTATACAAGTTACTCATGGGTAACTATCCAAATCACTATTAAATATTCCTTACTCATCATTACATGGAATGTTCATCAGTTCATAGTAAAACCTTAGTATAAGAATAGTAAGTTGCTTAGCCATTAACAACCTCTATTATGGTACATTAACATAAAATTGTATGAGATACCTTGCATTAATTTCATTATTCATGTAGTCATCACATACTTGACATTATGAATATCACAACAAGAAAGGAATCAACATCATCATCTTGACTCAATAATCAATCACATCATTGAACACCAATATACCCTGGAAACCTCGTAGGGTGAAAACCAACAAACATTTAATTTTATTATTAAACGTTTGTGAGGGTGTTCAACCCTCACTCAATGGATTATAAGGGAGACCACCCCTTAGCCATCATTTATACATCTTACAAGGAAATATACAAATATCTAGCTTAAAGCCATTACAATAAATATGATAGAATTTACCCACTAATCTTCATATCTTCGTATCTTGGTGGCATGGATGTACCTACAATGGACCATCGTACATTGGATCATCCTCCAACTCGCACTCATCTGCATGAACCATAATCATTTACCTGCCACCAGGTTAAGCGTAATATTTCCTTTGTACATGTCACCATCATTCCCTGCTAATGATGCCTTCAACATACATTGATGTCAAGATTCATAAATTATTGATCAACCATTTCATAAATATATACTAGAGAAGCTTATCCATCTACTTATGTATATTCATGACATGAAAGTAAAATACCTTGACATCCTCCCTTTAACAACACATACTGCATATGTGCTAGTATAAGTCATCACATTAACTAGTGTTTCCCTCGCACAAGCACACATTCCTGCAAGACAATAGCTACATATCCCAAGATTTTCTTTAAAAGAAACTGATACATCAGTTACGATATTTGTGCATGCGATTTACATAAATTTAATGAAAATAACTAACCCTTAAGCTATTACCTTTGGTGCATGGAAGGAAAGCTAACATAACAAATGTTGCTCTCATGCATGCAAATGCATATAGATTCCAAAAGAGTCTTCCAAAAGGAGTGATTACACAACAGAGCACATACCTTCCAAGAGAGTCTTCCCAAAGGAATGCTTAACACAAGAGAGCATGCAAACACAAGTTTTATTTCTGTAACACTAATGTAATAAATCATACGAATACATGTCTTTTTTTTCAAAGATTATACTAACAATCCTTTCCAATGTATTCTAACACAACATGCTATCTTTCCCACATGCAAATATGTATATTCTTTCCAACGAAAATTAATACAAATATTGCATGCCTATGCATGATCTTATGCCAAATGAAACTAACATAATAGTTATGATAGCATAAAGTAATCGCTTATAAGTTTTCCTAAGGAAACATGATAAGTCAATATTTCTTCTATCCATGCAAAGAACATATCTCTACAACAAAATTGCTATCTCTTCTTAATGTATGTGACACAAATTCCCTTCTTGGAATTACACCTCATTAAGTATTATTTTCATGTAAGGATATACATAATTATTTCTCAAAAAGGAAGTTAATATAACTTAATTTCTTTATGTAGTTATCATGCTTCCCTTTCACGAACTTATGATAGATAACCATCTTTTATGCACAAAACTAGGAAACCATAATCAAGGTTAACTTAACCTTTTATACACCTAAGTCAAGAACCAACCATACAATCTTTTCAATAGGTTACCCTTTTCAAGAAAGTGGAAGGCCTTTTTAAAATAATTACCAAGCTAACCTTTTATATAATAATTCATACAATTAAGTCAAAATACCCAATATACAACACAAAAATAACTTGTTCTTTTACCCACCAGAACATGTAACTTTTGCAAACTCTTGCAAAGGAATTAACACAATGGACTTATCTTTCACACACAAGGCGAATATATTCTTTCCAAAGAAAATACTATAACTTATGTTATTTATGTGTATAATTTTTAGAAGGTAATTCCATAAGATATTATCTTTAATCACAAAGACACATTTTGCCTTAAAAAAAGGGAAATCCCAACTTATTATACCTTCCCATGAAATATTTTCTCATATATTTATTTCATCTTGATATGAGAATAAATTGGAAAATAAGTCACGTAAATAATTAAATAATCAATGGTGAATTTGTTTCAGTCATATCTCAATAAACTAATGAAATACCTTTTAAGGATGAGCAAAATATTTATTATTCTTTACTATTTTCCCATCATCCCAGGAAAATATATATGATATATTTTTTATATATGCACTTCTTTCCAAGAAAATAAATTCATTAATAACCATGCAAATCCATACAATTTTTCTTAAAATAAAACATATTGGACATACTTACCTCTGGCCAACGCTCTTAAAAAGAACTTCTACCATGCCACAATATGTTAGCGGTGGCCAGGATGTAGGATCGGGGATTGAGAGTATCATTGCATACTCTTTTCCTTGCCTTTTTAACCCATGAGTTTCCCATTCAACTACACATTGTCATTGTCACCTTTTCAACCCGCTGGTATCCATTTTCAACCGGTTGGTTTCTCGTTCAACTACATACTCTCGTCCTCACCTATTTAACCAGCGTTTTGCAAGAATCGATCTTGTTCTCCTCTCCGCCGAGTGAGTGCAGACCCATTGGTTTCTCGTTGCATTTGCACACTCTCCTCTCTGCCCAGTGAATGCAGAGAACCATAGTATGCCTCTCAGTGTATTCTTGATTGTCCTCAATCTGTCGATCATCAAAACCATGTAAAATCTCCCAGAGCCTGAAGATCTGGCTAGCTGGGAAAATCGCACCTTGAGTATATCGAAAAGTGTACACAGTCACTCCTTAGAATGGAACGCTGAACTTGTGCGGACTTATTTCCACACCCAGATATTTTATTCTCCTCCTCTCTTACCTATTTTCACCGATATATGGAAATAATTAATACACAGTTATCAAGAATTCATTTTACAACCAACCAAATCTTGATTCCAGCTATTCTTGGTGGAAACGGTAATAAAATTATACTCGTAATTATATCATTTTTACTGAAGCTTCTAAGGTAAGCGTGTTACACCTTGTATGAAGTAAAGAGAAGCCATGCTCTGTAGGAAACTTGTAAGTGGTAAAATATGAAATATTTCTATGAGGTGGGCATGTCCCATGCTCGTGATGATGACTAGTTAATATAATCTGACAGAAATTGGTTTTGTCAAGTCACATTGTGGTAGGTGACCTGTTTTTGATTGACGATAACAGTTGCTGATGCCCTCAAGAGCATTTTTATTTGAACAAAAGGGTTGAATGTGGCACCCACATGCATTGTCTGGGTATAACACTTTTGGATGAAGTGCTTAATATATGCACAGATCTTTGACTTCTGAGAACCTTCCCATGTAAGAATTGATGAAAGATATGCTTACTGATACATGGGACTTTGACTATTTCTAACAGAGTGCAACGGTTATGAAGTACGATAACACCTTAACATGAAAACTAGTGCTGATGTCGAATTTCAAGAGGATCGATGACATCAACAGGCAGTGTGAATTCCTATTATGCCATCTTAGGATACCCCTATGGTGATGAGGACTCATCCAAGGTACTACCTCCTTCCTGGAAAGTGGTTGTTTGTAATATTCCAAAATTTTAGCCCTCAAGCTAAATGGACTATTAGAGTTGTTTTATCACTAGGTAGGTGAATAAATGGGTAGGGAGGCCCATTAACCTCTTTTGAAGCAATAAATATGCTCCTAATGTGAAAGGAGGAAGAATAAGCAGCTAATTTGAGCACCTTTGGGTGTGAACAGAGATGGGATCATGTTGATTCAGTCAAATTTGACCAAGTCAACAAAACTGTCTAGATGCATTGAATCTCCTTGATGAACAACATAGTTTTGGTGGAGGAAAACTTGCATGAGCTTGATGGCACATATGTATGGGACCCAATGTGAATAGGTTCACTTGCTATATATGGAGAGGATGGGAGCCTTTGTTATCCATGCTTTTGATTTGATCATTTGATCTTGGTCTATTTAGACTTTGCATTCGATTGCTGTTTAGCAGGGTTGCTGTGCTGTTTAGCACTGGGTGTTCCCGAGTGGGAATACCACCTCTTTCCTTGAGAGGCCTCTTGGAAGAGCATTGAATTCAATTCCACATTCAGTTTTCCAGACCAAGCTACAAATTTCTTCATCAGCGCAGTTTCTGTAGGTTATTGTGTTGTGTTGCAAGGTGCAGCAGTGGAGGAGAGAAATCTCCAATTTTTGAGCTTATTTTCCAGTGAGGGGACCAGCCCTTCATCTATTGAGTTGATTGGTTGTTGTTGCAGCTGATAGATCATTCATTCAGCCCCATATCAGTAGTAATTCCCAGGGAGTGCGTAAGTCAGGCAGCAAAAATGCAGTGGGCAACTCAAAAAAGGCCGAAAATTCAAACTTAAAATCTGGCCAAACTATTTCTGGGTTTTTCTGGGTTTGTTGAGTAGAATCCGTGATTAAAAGTGCGGATAATTTTGAGCACTCTAAAAACCTTCCACACATGGTTCTTCTTCATAATAATAGTGATTTCCAATAACAGCAACAACAACAACAACAACAACACACATTTCCAGTGCTTGGTTTCTTTGGTGTATTTCAACCATCTTGTGGCTTGAGTGCATTCGTTTTGGACCAGTATGTACTTTCATTTGATGTTGATATATAATTATATGGCTTAGCTGTTTTCTACCCATATTTATGATGTTTTGATGTATTTCGACATTTTTCCAGTTCCACATGTTTAATTCTTCTTTTATCGTAGTTGGAATTGTGCATATGTTCTATATTCGTGTCTTTTCCATTTTGGAATATTACAGTGGTATCAAAACATAGTCTTGGCTCAGCTTGTGGAACTCAGCCATGATGCTATCAAGAGAAGGAGAGATGAATAGAAAGAAGACTCCATTATGTGGAGGAAGAAAGGAGGAGAGGCTCTCAAAGCTTCTTCCAAAATCTATGCAGAGCATCAATGAAGATCTTAAGAAGATGAGAGAGGAGATGGAATCTCCAGAGAAGTTTGAATCTAGAGCCAAATCTATATTGGCACATGATAGGTGTGAGCATGCAGCTACACCCTATTATGCACAGTGTAGTCAAATGCCCAAATCTGCTATGGAAGAGATGAAAGAAGAGGAAATGCTAAGGAGGGAAACTCTTAGTAACTTTCTGCAAGAGTATGAATCTCAAACTGAAAATTTTAGAGGTCATATCACTTTCAAAGAGTTTTGCAAGATCAAGGTGGAGAGGAGCAAGCTGCATGACATGGATATATTTTCTCTATCTACCTTTGATGGATCCCCAACTTGTTCAGCCAAAGCTTGGGTGGAGGAGTTGCATACTCATTTGCAGCAGCTCCAAGTTTCTGAAGATGAAGCCATCCGAGTTTCAATGCTGCACTTTGAAGGTAAGGCCTATGCTTGGTGGATGTTTGAGTCATTTTCATTAAAAAATGTCAATATTTCTTCTCTTGCAAAGTTCGCCAAGAGATTGGTAGAGAGGTTTGATAAGAAACATGAGACAATCAAACCAAGACAAATAAAACTTTTGCATAAGTTGGAAGGACCTACAAACTCAAAAACACTTCAGAAACATATTAAAGAAGCTCACATCTTGCATGATACCTTGCTAGAGGCAAGATCCTTGTTTCATAACCTTGGACAAGAGGGCATGAAGGTTCCTTTTGCAAAAGAGGATCCTCTTATTGAGCAGTTACCTCCTATTCATATTGAAGAGGAAGAGAAGGATGGGGGTTACAACGCTGTCACATCTAGAGCATATCTAGTACCTCATGCAGAGGGAGGAGGAGCACATGCTCCAACAAGAGGATTTCTTGTAGCATTACAAAAAGTTCCCTAGGATCTCACATATGGAGGTCAAGACACAATCAATGGACAACATGATTGTGGAGCATTGCAGATGGAAGAAGAAGATAGGGAGGAAGATTATCATCATTTGATGAGGAGCACACACCCCTATCCATTTCAGAGAGCTGATGCAAGGAAGAGGCAGACTGATTTGCATTGTGAGGGCAAGGGCAAGGTTGCCCAACCATATGTACATTCCACTCTTGACATTGATGTCTCACTACATGGAGGCTTTCCACCTGGGAGGCCACCAGATTTAGAGTTGATGAGAGACATCTTTTCTTTGGATTCACCACTCTTGGATTTTGGAGAGGTGAAGATCTTGGAGGGAGACTTAGGCATGGGGGATGTCAAAGTAGCAGGCAGCAGCATGAGGAGAGCTTCACATTGCAGATCATCAACGTTGTCTCTTGGGAGGATTGATCCATATTGGAGGTCTCAAATCTTGGTAGAGTACTCCAAGGACTTGGTGCTTGCATGATTCTTGATGACCCTGATGGAGATGATAGATATATGGTGGATGATGTGGTCATCTATTTTAATGGCAGAGTCTTCTTGACTAGAGCTTCTAAGCTCAAGGGGAAGCTTCTACATGCAACACATGAAGACTTCTTTTCCATGCACTTTGATGCATATATTTCCTTGGAAGAGGAGTTTATTTGGGAGGGCATCCAACATGATATATTTCAGCATATGGAGATATGCATAGCCCGGATGGTGATAGAGAGGATGTCACAACCACTTCCCTACTCTTTGGAGGCGAGGGAGAATTTTCAGTTGAGCCATTTCAACTCAAGATCCCAATTACATGGTGGAGAATGTATAATTCCACATTATGTTTTGTACTTCTTTACTTTATATGAGTAGCATGTTGTACCAAGGGGGATTATTCCTTCTTGCATATTGTATGATGATGTACTTGAAGCCATTTGTAGCATTGAGATTGGCTATCTCATTGGTGGTTTGTGGGGGAAGCCACATGATTTTTGGTGTGCACCATTGACACCACTTTGTACCTTCATGTTTCTATCTTGTAAAATGATTGTGGTAAAAAAAAAGTGGCTAGAAGAGCACTTGTTCTTGTTTGATTTGATGCAGGCAAAGGATGCACTGCGCTGTTTCCATGTGTGGGACCTTGATCCACTTTCCGGTTGTCATATGACAACTTGTTTCCATTGGTTTTTGCTTCCTTGTATTGCCGATATTTCTATATTCATGGGGAGCTTTGTTTGGAGAGTGGAATATGAGTTGAAGATGCCCATTGGGAGTATTATTCTCCCTAATTTCCATGATGCATGTTTCAGGGGAAGAAATGGGCAGCCCATGATTTCCAAACTACATCTCTTTCCTTCATGTGGGATAAGCCATTTGAAGAACTTGAGTTTTTGGAGGAGACACTTCATGGTTTATTTGTTTGGTGGTGTAGTTGGAGGCCATGAAATTTTAGCTCAAGATTAGCAGCAGCCCCATACTTACCATAAATGGAGAGAGAAACCACTTATATGGGAGGATCCAATCTCTCCATGCAGCCCCAACACATTGTATGAACCGGGGGTTGAGGATCTTTTTGAGCTAACTAGATTGGCTCATTTTATTTGGATGATAGCATGGGTGTGGGAGTCACTCATTGGGAATAAGATTCCCCATGTTTGTCATCACTCCTAGCTTGAGGAGGCCATTGGACAGTAAGGAAGTTTCCACTTACACCTTCCACCTTTCTATGATGTGAGCCATATGGTTTTGCATGCTTGGGAAGAAACACTGGAGGGTAGATTTGCAGCAGATCTTTCTGAGCAGTGGTGGGGACTTTGATGAGGAGGCCACAAGAAGAGGAGGGGAGGAATTTTTCTCTCCTTATACAGTTGCTTGAGGACAAGCAACATTTTGGAGGGGAGGACTGTAATATTCCAAAATTTTAGCCTTCAAGCTAAATGGAATATTAGAGTTGTTTTATCACTAGGTAGGTGAATAAATGGGTAGGGAGGCCCATTAACCTCTTTTAAAGCAATAAATATGCTCCTAATGTGAAAGGAGGAAGAATAAGCAGCTAATTTGAGCACCTTTGGGTGTGAACAGAGATGGGATCATGTTGATTCAGTCAACTTTGACCAAGTTAACAAAGCTGTCTAGATGCATTGAATCTCCTTGATGAACAACGCAGTTTTGGTGGAGGACAACTTGCATGAGATTGATGGCACATATGGATGGGATACAATGTGAAGAGTTTCACTTGCTATATATAGAGAGGATGGGAGCCTTTTTTATCCATGCTTTTTGAGTTGATCATTTGATCTTGGTCTGTTTAGACTTTGCATTCCTTTGCAGCAGGGTTGCTGTGTTGTTTAGCACTGGATGTTCCCGAGCGGGAATCCCACCTCTTTCCTTGAGAGAACTCTTGGAAGAGAATTTCATTCACTTCCACATTCAGGTTTCCAGACCAAGCTACAAATTTATTCATCAGCAAAGTTTCTGTAGGTAATTGTGTTGTGTTGCAGGGTGTAGTAGTGGAGGAGAGAAATCTCCAATTTTTGAGCTTATTTTCCAGTGAGGGGACCAGCTCTTCATATATTGAGTTGAATGGGTGTTGTTGCAACTGATAGATCATTCATTCAACCCCATATCAACAGTAATTCACAGGGAGTGCGTAAGTCAGGCAACAAAAATGCAGTGGGCAACTCAAAAAAGGCCGAAAATCCAAACTTAAAATCTGGCCAAACCATTTCTGGGTTTTTCTGGGTTTGTTGAGTATAATCCGTGGTTAAGAGCGTGGATGATTATGAGCACTCTAAAAACCTTCCGCACATGGTTCTTCTTCATAATAACAGTAATTTCCAGCAACAGCAGCAGCAACAGCACACATTTCCGGTGCTCGGTTTCTTTGGTGTATTTCAACAATCTTGTGGCTTGAGTGAATTCATTTTGGAGCACTATGTACTTTCATTTTATGTTGATATATAATGATATGAATCAGTTGTTTTCTGCCCATATTTATGATTTTTTGATGTATTCTATCATTTTTCCAGTTCCACATGTTTAATTCTTATTTTACCGTAGTTGGAATTGTGCATATGTTCTATATTCGTGTCTTTTCCATTTTGGAATATTACATTGTTGAATTCGAGAGGAAGGAAGCATAAACTGATTGAAACAAGTACCGATACAAGGGATCAAGTTTTCTGGGAGTAGTGTGATAGGTCAACGACACATGATGGCAAGAAGTGGCTAAAACTGATGAAGATGGTTAACTAGCCCGAGGTCGAAGCTGTAAATGAGAGTGGTGGAAGTCATAACAACTTCTAATGGGGGTATCCCTGGGGTCGGTAGGAAATCTAGGGTGGGTGTATGTTTGCTATAACTGACATGATTGGGTGTGGTAAATAATGCACAACTCCGACCAAGGGTGACTAGGGACTGCTGCCAGGTATGAAATGTAAATATATGTGTGGAAGTATTTCTCCTAAAAAAAATCTTTGTACACTTGCCAAAAGAATGTGCAAGTGGTTTGGATGTATAAGCTTAGAGATGGGTGCCCCATTAACATGTATGATCCTGCATGATGATGTGAGGAGGGTGTTTTGCTGAGGGTGTGGGCCACATTGGTTGGTCTCGGTGCGAGAGTGATGAGGCAGATGAAATGTCATACTTGGGATATGCTTATGAAGGTGTGGTGGGCCAAACGTGAAACGTGGTAATGCATTTTTTGTTGATCCATTGTAGAGAATGGTGGCCCGGGAGTGGTGTTTTGATATGTGATGATTAAAACAGAATGATGTTTGATAATCTATGCATGAAAATGAAGTGGTTCCTAGGTTAGAGTTTGTGGCCATGTATCCAAGTAGTGACATATGGTCTAAAGAAGTGATGGATGCCATGGAAGTTGCAGCTCTATTGACCTACGGGGTGTTTATCATGTGCAAGGTGGGGTGAAGATAAACATGGTCAGGTGAATGAAACCTATGGTTTATTCTTCTGAAGAAATGATTTCAGGATATGAAAAGATTTAGAGGGAAGCCTATCATGCTGAGAATAGAATGATACCTGCTCCTGTACTTTTACTGCCTAGGGAGTATGGTGATTTGGTGTGCTTGCAACATATTTGGCTAATACCCTAAGTAAAAGAATTTTTTTCATACAAATGTTCTGAAATAACATGAATTAAAACAAATAAGAGAGGGCGTACTTGAGATGTAGTATGGAGGGGGCGATGGGCCCGAAAATGATTTGTTTCTAAAAACTGGAACGAGAGGATCTAGATTGAAGATGATGAAGTGTTGATTGTTATGTCTCTCGCGGTTTCACGATTGGATACATTGAGATCCAGTTATATGGGCTCCTAAAAATGGTGAAAAGGGCGATATAAAGGCCATGATGGCTGTTTTTTTAGGTCATTTGTTCTTTTTGAGCTTGAGAGGTCAGAGGTTGAGATTAGAGTGTTTCTTGTTGTTCTGGTCAGCCATATCACCAGGGATTCACGCTGAGAGTGTTAGGTAGGTGCTAGCTGAACCTCATTCTTCTTAATTTTGTCATTTTCATGTTAGGTGGGTCATATAGGGGTACCTTGTATGGCCTTTATATCTTGGTTTAATGGGGACCACGCGGGTGAATCTATGGGAGTCGCGTCATTGCCGGGTGAAGACATGATATTTGCGCGACGACCCCACGTTTTTGGTGATTTGGGACGTGTTTCCCTCCACGTCTATGTGAGACATAGATGTGGGGACAAAGCACTTGAGTAGACAACATCCGCATCGATAAATGAAGGTGATCAACGCGACTGTGAGAGTCACAGGCACGTAGAGAACGCATGAGTTTGTCTCGCTTGTGTCTTTAGAAAGTGTGCGGTCTTGCAAGTTATGGTTTTTAAAATTTTTTTGGAGCCTAAAACTAATGTTTTGGTGTTTCTTGGTGGTAGGATGATTTGGAGGGTGAGGGCTTGGCCTGCCCTTTGCACCTAGGTGCCCCGCGATCGGTGCACACGCCAAGCTTTGGCTTGTTGGAGGTTACTCAAATTTCTTGAGAACCCTATTCTGAGGCTTCATGACTGCTTATTGTGATACTTGGTTCGTTGTTGGGACTGTCAGAGGAACATCATGGTAGTGTGCCAGGCTGAGCTCAAGATGATGACTTATACAAATATTTACTTTGTGACTGGTATCTTGCCTCGTGGGGAGGTGCTTCCCTATCCACTGCTTGCAGGGGAAATGAACATTCATGAGTGGGCCGATGAGGCTGGCCACTGCAGGCATAACGCTATCTCACGGGAGTGCATTGTGGTGTCCCATGTTATACACTTGGTAGAGCTTGTGGCTTTGCTAATAATTTTTCGCCTTGTGGGGTCATGTTCGCCACACATGGTATCAGGGCCGCATATAGCAGTCTTGCGACAGCTCCAAGTGGGTCACTTTTTTTATTGGGCTTGGTTGGTGTACCACGGTATGGTCAGTCAGTTGACCAAGGTGCAATGAGGTAAGGCTATGAATTTTTGCTACGCCAACATCCTATGATGTATCATGTATGAGTGGGTCATTATGTTACAACCTTTGATTGCAGTGCCCCTCGGCCCTACAAGACATCCTCGGATTTGGATATGGGTGCCTATCATGCCCCGTCAAGGTGGGGGGGAGGCTGGCACGTACTGGGATGATACTATAGAGGAGTGGTTTGAGTCGAACCCTTAGCTGTTTCTAGAGTTCTCGTATGCTAGGGTGGATTTCCAGGGTGATCCGAACATGGGTATTCCTCTTGATTATGCTTGGGAGGCAGTAGGTATGATATTTATGTTTTCTGCATTTTGAGCATTAATTTCATGTATTTATTGATATGTTTTTATGGTGACACTGATATCATACTTTTTTTACTTTGCATATGCGAGGTGGATGGGTCATCCCTTAGCCTTCTTAGTTGGCCATGCTCCTCAGATGAGGGGTGCACCAGGGGCAAACCTGGCTCAACAGGGGGCTCAATAGATTGATATAGGTGGCCTTTTAGGGGAGGGTACTAAAACTGCTGCTGCTGGGGGAGACATAGCGCTACTGGCACACATTGAGGCTGTCGAGGCTCGAGCTGTGGATGTTGAGGCTCATTTAGCGGCTACTGAGGCTTGAGATGTAGATGTTGAGGTTTGTGTTGAGGCTCTGGGTACTCAGTTACATGATATTATTGATTCTTGGAGCATGCTAGAGAGCCTTACTTCGGGTATTCCCACCAGGGGTTTTGATGACCTAACTGATATATGGATGGAGACAACGATGGCTTGTGAGAGGGCTCATCTCTCGACATTGTGCTAGACAACAGATGCTACTCCTATTATCGCTCCAGGTGCAGATGTGGGTCCATAGGACCTAGCTGGAGGGGCTCAATCCTATATTTTTGATGTATGACCTACGGAAAGCGCCCATTATGAGGATGCTTCCCTGGTTTTTTATGACATGTAATTTTTGTTTGGCTGAGAGCCAGTGGACTTATTCATTGTGTACTAGGACACACATATTTTTGATGTATATATGCGAGATGTATCTTCACGACTTTTATGATGTGTCTATGGTTACTTTTATGATGTTTTTTTTAATATGTTTATGATGGATGCTATTTCTATGATGGATTGTTTGTTTATGATGGTATGTTACTCATTGTTGATGATATATATGAGATGCATTCTAGTCTAAGATATGGTTAGCTATACGATAAGATACATGATTTTTATCTCTTGGTATATGTGTAAATGTAATATGATCAAAATTGCCGGCTAATCTTTGTGCATGCAGGTACTTTCCTAAAGAGGCGTGAATCCCGAACTTGAAAGATTTGATTTAACTGTGATACCACTGGCTGGGAATCAAGGAATACATGTAAAAGGTTGATTCCTTAGAGGCAGGCATCACTTAATAGTCCTTTGAAAACGTCATATTCTGCTTGATTATTTGTGGCTGACTCAATAAATACTCCGTTGGCGAGGTATGGTGACCGATCATGAGAATATATGTCCCAGGCCATAACAACTAAATTTTGTGACCATTGAGAGCCTCCATCAACAAATCCAAAATAGTAAATGGGTGAACGATTAATCTACGACACAAGACAGTGATTTTCATAATAATACCATGATGATTGAGATCATCATAAAAAAATCACGGTGCATACATATTTACTCTAGGGTACTGAGGCCTTGTTATGCTGGAAAATCCTCTATGCGGATAGAGACGATCTCTCTAGCCCTAGGATGGGTCTAGTAACAATAGGGAACAATCTAATGCCTACTTTCCTAGATTGCAAATGGACAGAGATCGTGTATATATCACCTACCTCAATCTGATGTTGTTCCTCGCTCGAATCCTTTGATCCTTTGCACTCTGTAGTCAGATCCTCATTGTCGCCAATGCTTAGTTACCTGCACAAGAGATCAAACAACAACAAACGTGAAAGAAAAACATATATTTCGCATAAATAATCTATCTAGTTGATCAAGGAGTACTATAAATATAATCATACATTAAAGACAAGAGTGGAAAGCAAGAATTAGTTGTATTATAATAATATAGAGAGGGGGAGTTACAACCTGCGCCTTGATGTCGCAGCTCTCCTTCAACGGGTCTGGATCTAGGCACGTCTCCAAAGCACTCGTTCCAATTTGATAGGAAAATGCCAAAGGTCTCAAATCTCCTTCAATGCCTATAACAACAATTCTCTCCTTGATGTTCTTCTATCTCTCTTCTAACTAGTAGAGGTATGGGAGGATGTCCATTTTATAGCAGGGGAAGAGGGAACATGGATCCACTTAAGGTAGGGAAATGGTTTATCCCTTTGGGTGGTTCCTCTTTTGTAGGAACAAGAAGCCCAAAGGGAGAAGCTCGACTCTATCCTCATGAACAAACAACCAACTCTTCGCCATGAAGCTTCTAGATCTCGTAGATTTACTTCCATTTTTAAATTTTTTTTGAGAAGTGGATCGATGCGGGCATGATTTCCATTCCAGCGCCGATCGACGATTCCCCTGACCAAAAAAGAGGAATCGGCACGAGTGAGACAAGCAGAGGGCATCCTGCTCATATAAACATGTTTTTAAGGAGCTGCTTTAGGAATGGTCAACAGAGTTTGTCCAGTATGCTGCAAGGGATACAATGGCACATTTTCATTATGGAAAATAGACACATGGGTCACTGTTAAAAGCCCTCCAGGATTAGGAATGGGGAGTACAGGGACAATGAAATTTTTGTGTGGAGCAGATTCCCCCTAAAGCATGAAGGTCGAATGAGAGTGAGGGGTGAAATTCTTTACGAGTACGTGTCAGGACCAAGACGTAGTCATCGGAAAACCTACACAAACAAGCACATATATACATAATTGAAATCTCTAAGATAATCACATGACAAGAGGTATGGACGCAATCATCCATAAAAGAGATCATGAAACATGATCCAAGGTATGGACGTAGGCATCCAAATAAAGAAGATCACAAATGTGGACTCAAGGTATGATCACATCCATCCAAATGAAAGAGTCATGTGTACAATCATGAATAATACATATCACCTCGTAGCCTAGGCTTTATCAGACAAAACCCAGGGTCTTGCGCTCCACCACAACCTAATCAAGCACAAATTCAGGCATGTGAATGAGTGATTTGAAGTCGAACATGCAAGAAAATCGCCTGATTACCAGTCAATGATGTAAACGGTTAACAGGCATGAGAGAGACCACCAATAATGACAATGGCCCTCAAGGTACTAGCAGTACAGTCCATGAGATGCGGATAAATAGTTGACATCGAACAATCGTGAAATCATCTGATCGATGACCAATGATGTAAACCTATCATCGGACGTGAACAACCTACCATTAGGGCATGCAGGCTCTAAGGTATTGAAAAGGGATCTCTAGATCAACTCTTCGGATAATTAGTTGAAGTTGACAGGAAGCGATCCATCGAAGGAGGGCCATAATGTGTTCCACATTATCGACACGAGACAAAAGAAAATAAGATAATGATGAAATCGTTCATAAAACCAGGCAATGAATAAGATGCAGAAGGAACTTCTTTTGAACATATCAGCGACACGACTCCATAGTTTGGCAGTATTTGACTCAAATGGAATCAGAGGTCATGTTGGCGAAAGTGGTAGTTGCATGAGAGGAAAAACATATTTCCAAAACCCATGGAGGCAGAGTGACGAATCTAGGATATCCCCAACCTGATGCGAAATAGAGGATGTGTCATGTTCAAGAGCGACATACTGCCGACGCTACTGATAAATACTTTCCATTTTCCCCCACCATTTCTGGCGAGTACCCCAATTATTTTGAATACAAGCTTGAAGGGGATATCATATGATTTCCATATAAGTTTAGCCTTCAGAAAAATCCATCCTAGTACATTTTACGAGCCCTAGGAAGGAGGAAATCGGTGTCATCATGGTGACGGATCCAATTATTTTAAATTTTAAGGAGCCCGACACAGGTGGAATTCAATGCCTTTTCATGTTTAGAGAGTTTGAAAAGAGGCAAAAAGAAAACTCCAGATGGCCCTTTTCGTAAATAGTCCCTCAAACCCGAAAAGGTAGAAAACAAAGTCTGAGAGAACCTCTTAGCTGTGATTGACCAAGGTATTCCTTATTCATAAACAATTTATCCCCGACCCGAAAAAGGGGTAAACGTATACTGGGTAAATGGCGTTTCGTGCACTTTAACGAGTTCAAAATGAAAAGAACTCGACAATATTTTCATGTTTAGAGAGTCAGAAAAGAGCTGAAAGATGACTCCAGGGGGTTACTTTTTCATTTATTTAAATCGAGTTTGAAAAAAGTAATAAAATGGAACTCATATACATGTCATCTTATGAATAAATTAACCCTGTTGTTGTACAATAAAAAACCCATAATCTGTTTTCGAGGTAAAAATTATTAAAATATTATTAAAATGTGATAAAAACCCTAAAAGTGACTTTGAACACATAAAAATAAGGAAAGTAAAAAAAAATTCACTTTCTACCTTCACATTTGGAAGAAGTTTTTTACCCTCTTTTACCTCATTTCTTCTGGAGCAGATTGCGGGAGATCCGAGAGGCAGATGAACGAGTCGTCAACGTCAAGTAAGAGGCGCACTCATCCTCTGCATTTCGATACCTATTTTTTTTTTTTTTTTTTTTAATATCATAATCAATTTTTGGGAGAAGGATCTTTAAGTTGGTGTCGCGACCGATCGATGCGGGGGTCCCATGTAGAGATCATGTTGGAATGCTGTTCTTAACACGAGCAAAACATCGATCGATGCAACTATTTTTTAAATAGCCACGCCACCCACAAAGCGCAAAAACATAACAAATCCTCTCAAAATTTCAATTGAAAATCAATTTTTGAATCTTGAATACTGACAAGGAGGTATGTAAATGTTGTTGCAAGAAGGAAAAGCCAACAATAATTGTGATTGAGTTGAAGGATATAGATCATGATGAAGTGGACAGAGCAACTATGGTAGACAAAGATTGTCTCGCCGCATCGAGGAACTATGGGCTCCTCAAGTTCTTTATGACTTTAGGTATGAGAGCACAACTGAATTTATTGTAGTATGTGATCATCATCTGGGATACGAGACAAGAGAGGTTCATCCTTGGTGATAAGGAGCTTGAAATTGAAGTGGCCGACATTTACTCCATTACCAACCTCTCACGTAGAGGGGCACGAAAATGTCTGACTGGGGCCCAAATGATGGGCGAAAGCATGGATATGCATGCTCAAAGGCAACGAAATCTTTGAGTGGGAAGATATCAATAAGAAGTGTGAGCAATCTACCACTCAAAGTGGTCCTATATACCATCACATGTGTGGTTGGGGCGGAAGTACCGCATGAGGCCACCAAGGCTCAGTTGAAAACTGTAGTGGATTTTATGGCACCCACCATTTTTAACTGGGCAAAGACTGTGGTGGAAAACATGAAAAAAATCTCACAAAGTGTAAAAACAGTCGATTGAACAGTTCGGGTATGGATTCATTTTGACAACAATATTCCTAGAATAGGTACTGTTTTTCCAATAAGAGGGGGCGGAGGTAGCTTCGCCGACACCACGGGAGCTACATATGACGAGGTGGGCTGAGCTGATGCCTTGTGGGGGAGGTGGGTAGTAGATGTCATTCAAGCCCTCCTTTATATGGCTGAGGTGTCAGCTAATTGTGGTGGAGGATTGGAATTTGGCCGTACTCCAGGACAAATTTCCGGGGTGATCTAGATCTACCACTTCCACAGGGCGAGCATGTTTTTGTTACCTTTTGCATGTTTATGTTTTTTTTTTTTTTAATATATGTGCTGATATTGAAACTTTACGTGTCATAGATGTCAGACCGCAGAGGCCAGTTGGGATGTCTCTTATCGCCAGAAGGGTGGCGAGGGATTTCGAGGCTGCTCCATATGAGGAAGGAGTAGATGCAGACGAAGAGATTGCTCGGAACTTGGACGCTTTGACTACCAGGATTTCAGAGTATGCTCAGTTTCATGATATTCCTCGCCATTCCCAGTGACATACCGTAGGAGTGTCCGATCGTACTCATCGACTGCTGACTCGATTTATTCGAGAAGTACCATGCTATTGCAAATACAACGCTGATTATTTTAGTTTTCTTTCTGCAGTTGTAGTCTTATCGATACTTGCGAGTCTCGTTATGTACCATAACATATATTTTTTGCAGTTATGATGTACGTTGAAAACTATTTGCAAACCAAATCGACACACACACACACACACACACACATATATATTTGCTATTTCCTATATTTATACATGGTGTAACGATTACAAATTTCACAAATGTCTATCTAGAACATGATTAGCTAATGCATATGTTGATGTATTTATGTGTCATGGAATGTGCTGATATGTAATGTAATAAAAATTCCTTTCTAAAAGACGAATACACAGATACATTCTCAAAATTTGAGGGTGTCTGACGGAATTTTTCCCATTGAGATGTAGGACAACAAGCTATGAGTCTAGGTTTACAACCAGTTCTCTAATGCCAAGAGTGATTGCTTCTGATAGAAGTTCAATAACCGCACTGTATTTAGCAATATTATTGGTTGTAAGACCTAAACACATACCTTGCAGATCTACTAACTCACAATTAGGTTCATAGATAACCCAGGCCGCAGAAGATAGATTTCGAGTACTATGGCAGGCATCATCAGTGAAACCGACATAAGGAGTCAAAGACATCTACAAATAAAGTAAACCAAGATAAGTAGGAAAACTTCTTGCAAACACACACCAAACCAAAATGTACAAAAATGAAAAGCACACTAATGTGAAAGAGTAATTACACGAGAAAATCACGCATAATACTTCTTCAGATAAATCTTGTGTCGGGGCTTATCCAAATTATTACCTTCATAATCAATCATCTCATAGGCCCCTTTCTGCAAAACAGGTTTTACGATGTATTACCCATGCCACATAGGTTCAAATTTTCCTGCCCCCAACTTATCATGTGCTTGGTCATAGAGAAGGTAAATTTTCCTTCAGAGAAAGCACGTGGAGAAACAGTCTGATCAAAATGGGCTCTGACCCATTTCTTCTGAGCTTCAATAACTAAAATGGTGAAGCGACGAGTGTCATCAAGCCTTTCCAGATACAGGAGACGTTCCTCTTCTGGTGAGGTATTCAGAAGCAATTCGACAACTAATTTGAATGAAGGAATTTCACATTCAATAGTAACGTTTCTTCAAGGCCATATACTAATTGGAAAGGAGTGAATCCAGTAGCATTTTTAGCCGAGGTTCGATACGCCCAAAGATATGAAAAAAAGCATGAGATGCTAGTTTGACTTGTGCATCCCAATAGTGTGCTGAAGCATAGTAACTAAGACTTTGTTTACTGCTTCAACTTGGCCATTGGCCTGAGGGTAATATGGATTTGAGTCGTCGTGACACAAGCCCAACTAAGAGGTTAGCTCAGCCATCATGTAGTGGAAAAAATGAGAGCCATTCTCGGTGACAATGGCTTAAGGGACTCCTTACCAAGTGATAAGATTGATCTCATCTAGAGAGAAAGTTACCCCAATGGGAATGTTCTCGACAATTCGTGGTTTCAAAGAAATGTCGATAGGCATTGTTGCAGTGATGCTGCCCATGTTACCCTCACAAAATACCTCATGTGCTAACATGGGTGTCGGGAGTGGATCATTCGGAGCATGGAGAGTGAAATTTTCGAGACACGACTGAATCACTCTCGAGCTCGAGAGAAATGATGAATGATGATGAGTATCATTCCAGGGTGTTTCCTCAAGAGACATAGTTTCCACGATACTGTCGTCAGAGGGAAACGTCTCATTCAAGGGATATGATGAGTCTGAGGAACCAAGATAAGGAGATTGGGAGTACACGTCAAAATGCATGCTAGAAGTAGCATGTTCAGAATCATTAGCCAAGGTCGAGACGATTTCACAATAATTGACTTCTACAGGGCTTAACGGCATGACGTCACCGAATGAATCAACTGATCAGAGGAAGGGATGAGGCAAGGATCAGATGAGGAGGATATCATATTAACCTGAGCGGTGTTCAGCGGGGGAAGAGAAAATAGATCCATTAGGGAAAAATATTTGAAAATTCCTACCCCCACACTTTCATAGGGTGTGGTGGTATTCTTGACATATGGAACATTTCCTTCTGAAGAAGTGGAAGAAAAAAAGGACAACTGATCAACAGTGATGATCTTTCCTTCGTGTGGGAAACGAAGAACACGAAAGAGAGTGGATGACACGCAAATCATAACGTGATTCCAACTGGGACCAAGTAGAATATTATAATTGAGTTTGGCATCAACAACTTCTACCTCAATGTTGACCGTTTTTCCTTCTGCTTGATAGGCAAGTTCAGGAGGATTCCAAAAGGACGAGAATCCCTTCCGTCGAAAGCCTCCAAAGTGTTTGGAGATTGGCTAAGATTTGGAGAACCAATGGCTTTCCAACAAGAGGCAGACATGATGCAAGTGGATGCACCTTCATCCATGACTGCTCGATGGATATTATTTCCATTGATACCAACCTGGATAAGGAAAGCAAGTTGGTGAGGGAGACACAGAACAAAATTTATCAAATAAAAATTAATAAGGCTCGAACAAGATGGATCGATTCCTCCAATAGCGGATATCAACGATTTCTGTTGTGACAGACAGCTCTGAAGGACCTCTAGCGTAGACATAGCAAAAGGCGCCCGAGCCAAATCCTCAACAATACTGTAGTGTTGAGTGGCACGGGTGTTTGGATTATACGAGGATTTTCGAAGCACACCTTTAGAAGGTGGTCAGACAACGGTATCAGAACTAGGCCTTTCAATATGAAGAGGTCTGGAAGCGGGTGGGGGAGAAGGAGTAGGAGAATCGATGATTTCTTTCCCCGCCGACTAACATGAATTCAAATAATATTTATATCTGGTTACTATAGAGATGGGTGCAACACCATTTATCATGAACACCTGGGAACCAAAAGAGGTGGAAGATTGGGGTTGTTCCACCATTTGAGTCTGCTGAGATGGAAACAACTCTTTAAGAACAATTGTAGTTCCTTAAGTTCCCTTCAGTAAATGACTCACCTCAGCCCGTTGAGGAAAATCCTTGGTGTAGTGCTCATCATCACATATCAAGAAAGGGTACTTCGGTTTATGTTTAGTTCCATCGTCAGTGCGAGGTTTGGGGCAATCCTATTTTAGGGCATCAGATTTAGATTTACCTTTACCCTTATTTTTACCTTTAGAGGATTTGTTGGCCGTAGAATACTGAATGATGTTAACCTCTGAATTTTTTCCAAGATTTGGAGGATTATGAGGAACATAATCTGACGAAGAAGAATATTTCTGCTTAGAAGTAGAAGAAGACTTTCGGGAAGTCGAGGAAACAAAACCAATGATGCCATCCACCGGTGGTGGCACCGGGGATTTTGAGGTTGCAGAATGAGAACCTAGGCGTGGAGATTCAATCAAAATATCGTATAACATGTCAGATTGGTAATAAATCAAATCAAGATACTGAGCATGAGAAATGGCTTGCCCTTCTTTGACAACTGCCCCCATAGCTATATCCTTGGCAATATAATTGACAAATGATTTGGTAAAGCATTCGGTTAAAATTTGATAAGAATTCCAAACTTGATCAAATGATGATGCCATCTCCACTCATGGATATGATTGGAGATATGCGTAGCCGTATCTTGCTTCAAGGATGTAAGGAGGTGGGTTCCTGTTTCATAACGAACAAGCAATTGAAAATGTGTAAGAAAAGCCATGGCTAAAGAATTGAAGTACTGAAAAGTTCCACACGGAAGCTCAATGTACCACTTTGCAGAGGCACCAGTCAATGTCCTTTGAAAAAGACGGAGATGGACAGAATCATTAACCTAGGAATTGGAGGAGCACCAAAGATGGTATGTCATAACGTGTGCCTGGGTGTCTTCTCCAGATTTGCCTTCAAACTTGGGGCAATCGCTCGGAATTTTGGTTGGAACTGGAAGCCAATATGGATTATGAATAATTGGATCATTGGTCAACCTTGACACATCGGGAAGTTCCAATGTCGCGAGAAACAACAATTGTAAATTGAAAGACATGATGTTTGGTATTTGATACATGCCCATTTGTGGATTCCAACCAATTTGGGAGAAATTCTGCTCCCAAGGTTTTTGTCCCGAAGGATTTTTCCCATAAGGATTCTATCCATAAGGATTGAAACCTTGTGGATTTGGACCATATCCTAGTCACCGACCCAAAAATGGATTTTTTATGGCAAAAAACCATTGAGGTCCAGATTAACCATAATTTGCAGCATAGGGATTTTGTTGCTGAAATTTTTGGAATGGAGTGCCCTGTGGTTGACCCTGTGAACCCAAAAGGTAACCTTGGGAACCCAATGGGTGACGTTGTGAGCCCAAGGGTTAGCCTTGGGGCTGCTGGACAGTGCCCTGAGCATTTTACAACATGATACCAAGAGGTTGCTGATGTTGGGTTGCACCTGAGGACCAGGTTGACTCAGCTGAACAAAGACCTGGCTTTGCTGAGAGGAGGGTTTTCCTTGCTGGACAAAATGTTGACCTTGTTGAAATTGAGGTTGGCCTTATCGACCAGAAGGTTTTCCTTGCTGATAATAGGAAAACTGACCTTGATGGGCAAAAGGTTGACTAGATTGTACATAAGGCATTTCCCGTTGCACGTAAGGTTGTCCTTGCTGCCCATAAGGTCGATTTTGACCATAGGAAAGACCCTGCTGATAAGTATAAGCCCCTAACTGAATGCCAGATTGCCCTTGAAATCCTTACAAATTTATTAACGGGGTTTGAAACTATTGGAACCATACGAGATGTAAGGTTTTTGGTTAAGACTGCAAAAATTGTTGATATTGATCATATGTTAACCCTGTTAGACCAAATGATCCAACAGACATAGGAATACTGCCAACAACTTGGGAAGAACCCAGGATGTGAGTTTGAATTCCACTCATAGATGGTCCAATGAAGGATTTGGAAACATTCGACAAGGAAGGACCCCACCAGAAATCGGAGTTAATGGAATCGACGTAGGAACACTGATGTGAGTCGCTGAAACACCGATGCAAACAATTGGCTTTGTGGGAGTAGGCATAAATGTTGCTTGAGGAGGGATGGTAACAGACACGTTGGAAACAAGTGGACCAGGGGTAGATACCCCAGTATTTTCCATATAGTATTGTAATACAAAGGTGTGGCACTCGACATACTCGAGACTAGGTGACTCAACAAGGTGTAACCATGCAGAATGTAAGACTGGGTGGAAGGATGATAGGTCTGCCCCCCATGGGGAAATCCCTCAAGAGGGAATTGATGTCCCTTAAACAAAGACTCATCTACGCCATTGATGGTGCTCGAAACCTCCAGGGGATATGAAATCTCTCCTTCAGAAGCCATCGGGAATAACTGACGAGCAACTGTCCGAGATGGATGCGACAAATGCACGAATGGTACACCAGGTGTATCAAACAAACTATATGTACGTTCAGGGGATATTTCAACGTAATTACATAATATATTAGGAGGGTAGGCAACATAGCCTACACGAACATCAGGAGGAGATCGAGCAGTAAGAGGTTGGATACTCAGAACAAGGGAAAAATCATCAGTTTGAGTCCCAGTCAAAGGCAAAGAATCAGAAGAGACAAGTGAAAATGTCTCTTCAGAAGGGGATGATGTAGAGGAAGCTGAACTTGATGGTTTAACCATGATGATCTTATCTCAAAAATAAAAAGAGAGCAAAAAGTGATTATTTCGAGGCTTTAAACAATATCTTTATAAGGTTACTCATGATTTGGCCCATAAGTATTCTAATAGGTAAGCCATGTGATTGTGGGAAATTAATTTTAGAACTTAAAAATGAAATAAATAAAAAAGGGGTAAACTAGGAAAAAGGATTATGAGGTGGACGTGAACTGCAATATACACCTTGGTGATCAAATGAAAAATAAATGACCAAGGACTTAACGTATGGCAACCAGTCTCCCCAAATGTTGTGTTCAGTGTATCACGTCTACAAGGCAGCTGACTCAGCTACCTATGGCAGGTTTTTAGCCTAATGGTGCCTCCCAAAATATACGCGACGATACGTGGGAGTACAAGTCCGTAGTAGTGTTGTCTGATGTGTAACCGTTTGATGAGAGCGTCCCAAAATATACTTATCATACATTAATATAATTCCATACGTGGGATGAGATATCACCCCCGGGCTATAACACAGAATGTTAGCGACATATCCTACGCTTAACGATGTCGAAACACATCTATATCTTAGAACTATAAATGTGTTTCGTTAGGTTCCAAATGCTCCTTAGGTTGATTGAATAAATTTTAAGGATGATCTTGAATTATGTCTCGGTTTCAAAATCCTATCGATGTAACTTGAATCCCTAAGATGCAGCTAAATGAGAGAATCATTCATTCATTTCTATGAAAAATACATTAATTGGGGAGAAGCAATTCATACAATCAACAAAGAAAGCAAAAAAAATGCATGCAATGACATTCACTTATTTCTTCAGGTGCACAAACTTTAAAGAGAAATGAAAATATTTTCAATTTATTTCGTTTCACTAAATGCACTAGAAGCGAATCAAAATGAAACTTTTCATTTTTTAAAGCAAGACGAAACAAAAATCTTTGTATTTTTTCTTATAAGCAAAATGCAAAATGCAGAATGTAAATCAAAATCAATCACTCTCTTTGAGTCATAATGAAATCTCCCAAAATGCTACAAGAGACAAAGATCCGAAAATCAAAGAGAGACCCAAACCAATTTCCTCAAAACAAGACACTCTTCATTTCTACATTGATCAACACTCAAAGAAAAACAAACTTTAGTCGAAAGCAAGCAATTGTGATCTATGCTTGATGGCGAAAAGAGACCCAAATGCACCCAAGGTTAACACTTGAAAGTTCTAATTGTATGAACCGACCTAAAGACAAACTTAATTGTATGAAAATATTGAAAGATACGACAAGGTTCGACTTAATAAGAGGTCTAGAAATCAACAAAGCACACAACCGTTTGGATGACCTGAAAACACCTAGAAACCCTAAGACAATAAGGATGCACTTGCTTTGCAAAAGAGAAAACCAAAGATGGAGAACTTGAATAAAAAATATCGTTGAACAGAGAAGAACAGGGGCTATCCAAACATCAAAGAAAACTCAGAAGGATAAGACACACTACCTGAAAAATAAAAGGAAACCCTAAAAAATTGTACATAGACATTGGCGCGACCGTTAGGCTACAAATTGCGTTAGAAGAGGAAAAGCGCTACTCTACAAATGCATTCAACACCGATCGGCGTGACTGTCAGAGAAATGCCAACGCTGATCAAGGATAAGACTTAAAAGTACAAGGGTTTACTGAACTGAGACTAGGATTATCACTTCATTAGAGAGATAAATGTCTGTAAGTAGTTACATAAGATACAAAGACAAGGAAATGGACACTCAACAAAGGTTGATGAAAAAACAAAAAATCAAAGAGTGAAAATAGGAGACTTAAAGGCAAGCACTCCCCAGTAGAGTCACGAATTTGTTATGTGGGAAAATCCTCTTTGCGAACAGAGACGATCCCTCTAGCCCTAGGATGGGTCTAGTAACAACAAGGAGCAATCTAATGCCTACTTTCCTAGATTGCAAATGGACATAGATCATGTATAGATCACCTACCTCGATCTGATGTTGTTCCTTGCTCGAATCTTTTGATCCTTTGTACTATGTATTCAGATCTTCGTTGTCGCCATTGCTTAGTTACCTGCGCAAGAGATAAAAAAACATCAAATGTGAAATAAAAACATATATTTCGCATGATCAATCTATCTAGTTGATCAAGGAGTACTAGAAATACAATCATACATTAAAGACAAGAGTGGAAAGCAAGAATAAGTTGTATTATAATAATGTAGAGAGTGGGAGTTACAACCCACACCTTGATTTCGCATCTCTCCTTCAACGGGCCCGGATCTAGGCATGTCTCCAAAGCGCTCATTCCAACTTGATACAAAAAGGCCAAAGGTCTCAACTCTCCTTTAATGCCTATAGCAACAATTCTCTATCTTTTTTTCTTCTATATTTGTTCTAACTAGCAAAGGTATGGTAGGATGTCCATTTTATAGCAAGGGAATATGGATCCACTAAGGTGGGAAAATGGTTTATCCCTTTGGATGGTTCCTATTTTGTAGGAACAAGGATCCCAATGGGAGAAGCTTGACTCTATCCTCATGAATAAACAACCAGCTCTCTGCCACGAAGCTTCTACATCTTGAAGATTCACTTCCATTATTTTTTTTTTTCCAAAAGTGGAGTGACATCGGTATGATTTCAATTCCAGTGCCGATCGGCACTGCCCCAGACCAAAAAAGAGGAATCAGCGTGAGTGAGGCAAAAAGAGGGCGCACTGCTCTAGATAAACATGTTTTTAAGGAGCTGCTTCAGGAATGGTCAACAGAGAGTTTTTCTAGTATGCTACAAGGGATACAATGGAACATTTTCATGATGGAAAATAGACACAGGGGTCACTGTTAAAGGTCCTCTAGGATTAGGAACAGGGAGTACAGGGAGAGTGACAAATTGCTGTGTAAAAATATGCTAGCGAGGATCTAAATAGGAAGCCCATGTAAAGGATGTCTCTACCATCATGTAATAATTTTATAAGTTGGCGTGTGAAAATGGTTTAAGAATCATAACATAATGGGGTCAACCCTATGGAAACATACCGCAATATGGATGTTATAATGCATAATGCAACTGAAAAATTAATATTCCTTAACATATATGCGACTAACGAAAATGATACCTGCCATTACGGGTCAACAATCATGGAATCAAAATGGTAAAAATGTCTCAAAGTCATTCCATTTTTCCTGAAAAACAACCTATCCTAGTACTCAAAGCCAAAAAGGTCACAAAGTTTATAAAAAATTATAAAAATAAACATAAACTTTATAGAAGTGGGTTTTTTTAAATTTTGAAATTTCCATTATAAATAGACCTTTTGACTTACAAATTGTCATTTATGTTTTAGAAATTTGAGTGAAAGAATTCTAGAGAAAAAAACCAACAACCACAATTCGTCCAATTTCTCAGCTAGATCAACGATCAATCTTCCAAATAATCCCCCAATTTGATTTCTTAATGAAATTTTGTTCATTTCAAGTAATTTTCATGAATTTTGACCGTAAAGATTTAGTTTTTGGGTTTTAAATCTCCACATACTTAGGTTGGGCATATTATAGTAACGTATTTGGAAGCCCTATACACGATTGTGTATGAAATAAACTCGCATATCCACAGTCCAAGTTTTTAAAACATGGATTTAATGAATGAAAACACTTGAATGTGTAGGATGTAAATTAGCTGGAGGGAAAGAGAGCACAATGAAATAGATAATGAGGTTATGAATGATCCATTGGCACTAGTCACTAAGAGGATCTGGTTTGTTGAAATTTTTCAAAATGCCAAAGATGAAAACCAATACAAAATTGCTGGAAATGCTCGTCAACTACTGGGATGCAGAAGAATATACTTTCATGATTGATCATATGCCCCAACACATTGAAGTAGAATATATATACTTTATTTTTAGACTTTACCAAAGAGGAGAGCCAGTCAATTTGCAAGGGAAGGCCCAAGGAGGCCTTAATGTGATGACTCTATTCACATTTACTGCAAAGAAAATACCCAAAAGGTAGGAACACAGATCCCAATCAAAGATGTGGAGGAACTGCACATGAGGATTTTCCTTTTTACAATTGTGAGGGTAGCTGGATCAAACTCATTACACCAAGCATCATGTGTTACAATGATTTTGGTAGTAGATTTCCTTACCACAGTTTTTGACTGGTGTATATCCTTTCTTACCAATCTAAAAAAGCAACTGACTTCTATTAAGAAGAAAAAGACAAAACATTTCGGGTATGGTACAATTCTTTGTACTTTTTACTTTGAGAGATTACTAGGTCTTCGACTCAAGGTGGTTTCCACCATCAACAACCCAAGAGATACACAGATAGCTAGATGGGATGACTTAATGAAGAGACTATGGGATGGTGAGGTCCCTAGAACTCCATTCGATGACGAGTTTTTTCTTTGGTGGGAAGAACAAGTCATTGTCATTGAGGAGTTGATCCAGGTGGATATTGGTGGCCACCCACCTATTCCATTTGGACCTCCACCATCGGTTCTGTCAGTTTTTCAGTTTCAGCAAAACTTACTATTTTTAGCAGTTTTTTAGGTCCTGAACTTCCAGAGACGTTTTAAGGCACTAAACGACGTTTTTTGGGAAAACCGGGAGCAACATGGAAGTTCCTTTACTATTACTCACATCAAAAGTTGTATTCTTGAAATAGATATTTCTAACAAGATATTGAGCATGTAAAACATAGATCGTATGCCAAAGTTACGTCCCCAGGAAAATTGATGGACCAATTTACCCAAACGTGGCCCACAGTTTTGGCGCTTCATCTCCTAGGGTTAGGTTCGTGGATGTTTATGGTTTTCCATTATTTATAAATGATAAATAGGCCTTCGAGCCTGATTGTAACACAATTTAGAGGCATGTAGCTACCACATCTCTCCTTAGAGATAAGCTACCATCACCCTAGCTAGTTTATTTCCATTATGTTTGTAAACAAATTCCAGTTCTTTGATATTAATGGAATGAAGTATTATTTCCATTGCATATTTGTATTTATGGTTATATGTGTATTCTATTGCATTCCTACATAAATCTGGATAAGTGGTATCAGAGCGGTGTGTTCTTTCTCTGTTTTACTTTGCATTTCCCTAAGGAGGTTAGGGTTTAAGGATTTAGGGCTCGATTTGGTTGAACCCTTGCAAGATCAGCCTTGCAAACCCCGACGACCTCCCATGGCGGAAGAAAAGAAAGACGAGGGAGTAGGAGATCCTATCAAAATATTGCTCGAGGAGGCCCTCAAGAAATAAAGGAACGCGATGATGGATAACTTTTCCCAGATCCTTCAATGACTGCCCACCGGTGGCGCATCTACATCGAGAAGCCACTCTAGAGGCACATATCCTTTCAAGGTACAAGAAAAAATTGACATTCCTGTATTTGAAGGCCAGATAGATGCAGATGCTGTAGATAGATGGTTGAATTTTCTAGAAGGGTATTTCTCGGTCCATGTTTTCTCCGACTGAGAAAAGATGATTTTTACACTCCTTAAAGTTGCTCCCCATGTCAAGGATTGGTGGGATTTTGGAATCACGATTGCTGTTAGACCAAAACCTGTAGGCGTTTGTCTTCGCTACAATCGCTAGAGTTAGGAGGCATGAGAGGCGGTCAGTCTATGTCGCGAAACACACGGGGAGCATTGAAACCAATGTCCAACAATCTCCCCCCCAACGCGAGCCGGGTGAGTTTCGAACTCGAGACATGTCGCTCTGATACCACTTGTTGGAATCACGATTGCCGTTATACCAAAACCCACAAGTGTTAGTCTCCGGTACAATCTACATAGTTAGGATCCACGAGAGGCGGTTAGTCCATGTCGCGAAACACAGGGGGAGCGTTGAACCCAATGTATAAAATGGGAAACCTACTATGAGCAAAAGGATGAGAGGGAACCCTCTCTGTTCTTGGTCGCACCCACTTGAAATTCATTCCAAGACTACATCAAGGAACAATATTACCTTGTGGGGAGCTATGAGGACAAGTACATCCGATGGACCATGCAACAGTAGCAAAGGAATCAAGACGTGCACAAACTAACGAATCTGTTCCATACCCTGTGCACAAAGTTAGGTATTAAATATTCAGAGAGACATTTGCTGCTCAAGTACCACCATTTTTTTCATCGATAAATTCAAGAGGAAATGGAGTTCCTTGACATTACCTCACTTGGCACGACATATCGCTATGCCGCCAAGATCGAGCATAAATTTAAGAAGAAGAAGCAAGACTTTGGATCGATGAATTCAAAGCCAGGGAAAGGCACCCCTGAACCACACAAGTGGCAATGTCAAAGCGGGGCAACTTAGAACAACACCACAAATCCAAGAAGTACACGGGGAAGTAGTGTGAATTTCATAACAGCCCCACTCACAACACAAATGAGTGTCGGGTCAAACAGTTGTTGGTGGTAGAACTAAAGGCACCTGAATCATATGCATGTTATGATCTAGAGTCAGAACCAAGCAAGGGCAATGACAAAGGCAAGCAGATAATTGATTCGCATCCCAGTTCCATTGTTGCCACCACCAAGCTCCAGGGGGAGGATCCCGAGGATCCATAGGAGGGGGAGCGCCTCTTCCATTCACAGATATGGGTGAAGGGTTCTCCACTGCAATTCCTTGTCGATAACAGAAGCCAAAAGAACCTCATTTCAGGAGAGGTCATGAAGTGGCTCAGCCTACCGACCATAGCACACTCG